>JAHWFO010052569.1:0-41956 GCA_023313115.1 Rhysida immarginata | reverse complement strand
TATCTATATACACTGAACGACCAATTTATTAGAGACACCTCTTACGGAAAATGGATCGGCCTCCCAGTGACACCCAAACCATGGAACAGGCCGAAGCGCTGTTTAAAAGGGTTGCATTGGATCACAAGTTGCAGTCAGCAGCAGAAGTGGACTGAATATGGGTAAATCCAAGGATTTGACCGACTTTGAACGAGGCATGATCGTTGGAGCTCGACGGATGCAGTTGAGCATTTCGGAAACCGCCAACCTTCTCGGGTTTTCCCGTGCAACAGTGTCAAGGGTATTCGGTGAAGGGCCAACTTATGCCAAAAAACAACCTCCAACAAACAATTCCGGACGAAACAGGGCCGTGGATGAACGAGGCCAACAGCGACTGGCACGAATCGTCCACAACAACAGGACGGGAACAGCCCAACAAATTGCAGCGCAGTTTAATGAGGGAGCATCCCAACCCATTTCGGAGCACACCGTGCACCTAGCTGGTTTAATAACAGTCGGACAGTACCGGTACCGTCGCTGTCACCGCAAAATAGGAAAGCGCGCCTGCTATGCCCTACACAGGCATCGTCACTGAACACTGGATGAGTGGTAGAAGGTCCCCTGGTCCGACGAATCGCGGTTTCTATTTCATCATGTGGACGGCAGACTGCGCATCTGCCACAGACAGCACGGGCCCATGCTGTCAGCAGACAACCGTACAGGCGCGTGGAGAAGGTGTGCTGGTCTGGGGTGTCTTCTCTTAAGACACACTGGGTCCTCTGATATCCGTAGACACATTCCTGAATGCGACACACTAACTGAACATTGTTGCCGATCACGTACACCCGTTCATGATGAGTGTGTTCCCTGGTGGTGACGGACAGTTTCAGCAGGACACTGCTCCCTGTCACCGATCGAGCATTTATGGGATGAAGTGGAGAGAACCATCCGACGCCTTCCCACGCTACCGTCCAACCTGCACCAATTACGGGACGCTGTGATGTCAGCCTGGGCTGCTATTCCTCCGCAACGATTCCAACACCTTGTTGAATCCATACCAGCACGTATTCAGGCAGTTCTCGACGCTAAAGGAGGCGCAACACGCTATTAGCGGGGTGTCTCTAATAAAGTGGTCGTTCAGTGTATATACCTATCTTTCTATGCGAGTGAATCCGCCGCGGTTGACTTACCCGTCGTGGTTGCTCCACTCCAAGGTAGCAGTAAGCATACACTCCACCTCCACCAAGCCTTTTCTTGCCATGAAGAAAAAGGATGAATTCCCCGCCTCAGCTCCTACTGCCTTAGGAAATTTGGACACTAATCAAACACCTCGACTAAAATCATTACCAGGCACATCAAACAGGAAGACGAAATCCAATGAGGAAGACTAAGATGTTAATTTGAAACTTGTAATATCATTGTCTATTGTTTTGTAAGAAGATTTCAAGCTCATTTATTTCATTCAAAGATATTAATGAAAATCAAAACTGCCTTTGTCCCTCCTTCTCACTCGGACAAGTTAATTATTTTACTCTGCGACAATTTATACATGACAATATATACAATATAACGTTCTTAAAAGATATACAATAGCTGATATACGGGGTCGGGACACATTAATATGACCACGTGCTAGTATCCGGAATATCCACCTTTGGCGGCAAGCACAGCAGCTAGTAGACGTGGCAGAGAGTCAATAAGTCCTCGGAAGGTGGTTGGAGGTATCTGGGACCATTCGGCGATCAGTGCATCCCGTAATTCCATCACCGTGCGTGGTGAAGGGTCCAGCTTGCGGACATGGCGATCGAGATGGTCCCGCAAATGTTCAATGTGGTTGAGGTCCGGGGAGTTTGGTGGCCATGGGAGTAGCTTGAATTCATCCTCATGCCCCTCGAACTAGTCGTGGACAACTTTGGCAGTATGGCAGGGAGCATTGTCCTGTTGAAAAGTGCCATCACCCTGAGGAATCACTGTCGACATGAAGGGGTGTACCTGGTCTGCGCCGATCGTCAGGTAACGAACAGCATTCAGTGTTCCCTCCAGCGATATCAGTGGACTCAGACCATATCACGAAAACATCCCCCAAACAGTCATACCTCCCCCACCAGCCTTTAGAGAAAGCAACCCTTTGCCACTAGGCAGAGGTCCAATGGCGATAGTCCATTGCGAATTGGAGGCGTTTTCGGCGATGCACAGGCGTCAACATGGGTGCTGTTACCATACGCCTGCTCCGGAGCCTCAACCTCAAGAGGGATCGTTGCACTGTCTTGGTGCTGACACGCCTAGTGGCCCCACTGTTCATTTGCTGTGTCAGTTGCTCAACAGTGGCACGCCGATTGGTCTTGGCCAGGCGTCGTAACCGACGCTCGCCTCTAGGATCGATGGCCCGTGGGGTCCCACAGTTACCTCTTCGGTTGCTCGAAACTGTCTGGTTTGTCCAGTCGCGATACACCATCACAACGGCAGCCCTAGAGCAGTTCACAAAGGTGGCCGTTTCTGAAATGCTGCCCCCCTTGGCCCGATAGCCAATCATCATCCCCTTTTGGAGATCCGACAATTGCTGTGTTAACGGATGCTACTACACGTCTGCTGGTGTCAGCTTTTAATGATATGCAATGATTTTTCATCTGCATACCATGAGACGTTCCAACATGCTCGTTCATATTAATGTATCCCGACCCTGTACAACCTTTAAAGATATAATCTGGAATGATGTTTGGATGAATGTTTTTCGAGGCGGTGGCCTTTGATGCCATCGCAAGGATATCCGATTCAGAAATAGGAGCTAATCTTAACGTATCAGTATAAATAAAGGGAAGGAGTGTTTAGTATTAAATTAATATCTTAATGTTCTCCTTTTTTAAAAAAAGAAATAGAAAATGGTCAGTCTCCAATCTTAAATAGGTAGCTGTTGTCTTGTTGATAGATGTCATGAAGCTTGACGTTTCAAGTTCTCAGATTGTCTTTATAATTGAAGTCACCAGTAAAAAATATTAACGCTATTCAGAGATAACTAAGAGTTCCTCCTTAAATTTATGATAATAAAAATAATAAATATAATAATAAAACTCAGCAACAACGCCCTCCTTCTTTATGTGATCATCAAGCGAAATGAAACTTACGTAAGCATTTTATTTCAGCGTTTGACTTATTCTAAATATGAGATCCTTTCAATTCTATAAAAAAAGATTCTCTTTTGCGTGCAGTCTATTTCCCTTCGCGGGGCGCACATTCACAATTCACGTGTATTCAAAGAGCACTCCATTTCAGATGATAGGAAGAGAATGAATAGCTAATCGCACGCATATAAGTAGGCCACAGTAGTATAATGAACAGTCAACACAATATGTGTCGGTACGAAGCGGCTTAGATACTCTTCTTATTAATTATATTTTTAATTCTTTAATTAGTTAATTTTTGGTTAATTAACCATACAAAATGAATTCCAATTCGGGTTCCCGGAGTTCCGCAGAATGCAACTATCCGACTACATTCCAGGAGAGTACTAGTTCCCTCGTCGATGTAGTTCCTCAAAGGTAAGCTTCCTTTACGAATTTAATAAAAGAGGATATACACTCACATGCCAAAAGTCATGGGATAGCAGTGGACTATTTTCCAAGTGGCAGTAGCATCATGTGCAAATCAGTGTCAGTAGGTTTAGTTACACTGTCATGAGTAAGGGATGAGGTGTTCTGTGTGACAATGGCTACACGACGAGAGCTATCCGAATTCGAACGTGGCCTTGTGTGTGGAGCACGATGTATAGGTCATTCAATATCGGAGGTGGCTCAAGAATTCAACCTCCCACGGTCCACAGTTTCAACAGTCTACCGAGAATACCAACTTGTCGTCATTATCTCCTACCATGGACAACGCAACGGGACCAATGAACGGGACCAACTGACGCTACACCAGATGACATCAGATTTTAACCAGGGACGTGATACTAGAGCTGTATCGATGCGAACTGTTCAACGAAATGTGGTGTCCATGGGATATGGAAGCAGAAGTCCCACGAGGGTGCTCTTGCTAACAACGAGACATCGTCAGCAACGTCTCTCCTGGGCTCATGAACACTTGGCTGGACACTTGACAACTGGAAACGTGTGAGCTGAGGTGAATTCAGGAAGGTAGCCGGCTCGCTACGGCTAGGTGGGCTAGCCTAGCCTTTTTCCTGAACACGTTCGCTAGGCTACGCTACCTCCGCCCGTCTGTAGCCGGCTAAGTTTTCATGCGAGCTTCTCAAAAGTTGGCTTCGTTGGTCATTTTCAAGATGGCTGCGCCCACTGAAGTAAACGTTCATGAAAATATGATCGAAACACGAGTCATTGTCAACGGACATGAATTTATTTTATACAACAACGACGAGATATTTACGGCTAAGTCAAGGAGAGATTGTGTGTATTGAATATTTTCTTACTTCTGCATGACTAATAAAATGTTTAGCTTTTATTTTGAGATAATTAACTTGTCGTTGAATTAATGAACAATTGGAGCTTGCAACAGAAATTAATCAAAATAAAAGCAGAAATTGTTTATTCTTTCCTATTTTTTCACCCTTTTTTCATCCCTTCATTGTTTCTCTTCGATTTCGATCTTCGATGGCTAGCAGTGGGCCCTAGATCGTTCGAATACGCTACGGCTAGATCGCAGCTTATCACGTGACGGCTAGGAGGCGATACCTCTAGCCATAGCGAGCCGGCTACCTTCCTGAATTCATCTCAGGTCTGAGGAGTCTCGATTCCAGCTGATACGAGCTGATGGTAGGGCTCGAGTGTGGGCTAGACCCCATGAAGGTCATAGACCCAAGTTGGTGGTGGCTTTATAATGGGTAATTGAGGGAAGCTCTCTAGTCGGAATGGTTGGCAATGTCTTCAGATGTCTTCCACCGACTTGTGGAATTAATGCCACGTCGCACTCTGGCACTTCGCCAGATTAGAGGAGGTCCCACACTTTATTAGGTGCTATCCCATGACTTTTGGCATGGCAGTGTACAGAGGGTTATTTGGGATATATGGAAACAAGTTCCAGAAGGCCAGAAAAAGGAGGAAAACCCCTTTCGCCACCATCGAATGTTTTCTGGCAGCCATGCATCGCAGTTTCCACTGCAGATGGCTGGAACGCAGAACACCAATATCAATGCGTACCCACTCCTATTGACACGCTTTCCAATATCAATGCGTACCCTCCACTGTTAGCGTCGTTTCTTTCCGAGGGCCCGTTTAAGTAGACAAAGCCACAAATATCCACTGGCGATGCGGCTGAGGTAATGAAATTGCTCCGCCACTCTGACATTCCCAAGAAGACGGCTCCTCTTTTGCCGAGGTCACACCTTCTGATAAAGCGGGGGACGCAATGCCTAGCCCTACATTGAGTTAGGTAATGCATGTTAGCTTTAATATTACCTATCTGTAGGTTAGATCTAAAGAATTTATTAGATAAAGGACATCGTAATTGGTAAGAGAGACTAGCGAAGCAGTACTTACTAGAACTATGGATATAACTGTGCTGTGGAAAAGCGGTTGGCTTCCTGGTGTTTTACTAATACTCCATGTGATTGCTCACGTATTATGTGCTAATTCTTATCACAGATCCCTAACAAATAGCGATGTCCGTTGGATCCGGATCTGAAAATATCCGAATACGGATCTAATTAGGATCCTTTCACTGGATGCGTATTAGGACTAATTAGGACTTAGGGCTATCACAGTCATAATAGTCGAATCCATATAGATTGAGGGGATATGGTACAATTCTAACTAAAATGAAAACTAAAGATTTGTTAAATTAAAGCTGATTTTATTTTATGATGACTTTGATTGTTGATTAGATTAAAGCGATCCACTGCTCAGTCATAGGGAATTAGGGAGTTTAGGGACTTTTGTTATATGGTGGTTACATGTATGGTGGTGGTGGTCATACACACACAATTTCCTGATACGGGATCCGAATTTCGGATCTCGGATCCATGATGCGGATCTCTGTTCCAAGATGCGGATCTCGGTTCTCGGATCTAAGATCCGTATCTCGGATCTCGGATCTAGGTCCGAAAAGAAGATTCGGATATCCGGATCTTGACATCCCTACGAACAACCCTCTGTAAGAAAGTAACGGAAACGCTGTACAGATTTTTCCTATCCAAAGGTGATAAAATACTACAGTAATTAACCAACTATTTAAAATTGGGAAAAGGCTAAAGATTACTTCAAGGCTCAGTGAAATGAGGTGGCTGCTTATTTCACAGGAATCTCCTGTAGATCTTAAACATGTAATCCTAAAATAACTTTATCCTGCAGCAGGGAAAACCACAACTGTTCGGGTCGTGGGACGAAGTTACACAAGACTTCGTGGGTGTTTATATTTGTCTTGCTACTCAACTGCTTCCTATTCGCCGCCACGGTTGCCTACCTCTTCAGGGCCCAACAACAACAGGAAAAAGAGCAAGGTAGGAGAAACAATCATTAACCTATTATGCGTCGTTGACTGTTTATATGCAGGCGATACCCTTCTGCCATAAACAATAACATACCCTTCCCATTCAAAGACTACAAAAAAATGTTCTACGCATTAAGACCCTCATACAACACTATATCAATGGAATCCCCTTAAGAGGTAACTGTATTGTATGGAATTGTGAAAGATGCCGTCGTGTGCATTAGTTTCCGACAAGGTGAATCTCCAAGATGACTCTTATTTTTGGAGGGAAAATATTTTAACCCTCTATTGTCCAATTTATTTTCTCGCGCGAAATTTTTTTTACCTATGCACACTACTAAATATCAATACTCTGAAGACTATTAGATCAATTTTTTACTTCATTTTTGTATTTACCTCTCCAAAATTGGTTTGTGACTCCTAGGTCACACTGGGCAGTATTGAAATGAGTAGGGTAACGGACCCTGCGGTCATCTATTTTTACCTTTTATCTGCACCTTTTAGGGGCCCCCCCCCCCAGGTTGTATATAAAAAATATAAAAAGTTCTTTCCTTTCTCATTACTGCCGATCAAATGACATATCACATGTCATCTGTTGCCATAGTTCTAAAGACAAAGTGACTGCCACCCTCACGACACCGACCCCACTGAGACAATTTGACCCAATCTTCAGAGTAATGTAGATTGTACCTACAATCCAATCGGTATGTCGCTCTGTTCGACTTCGGTGTTGGGAGTGTACTGCGGCACAAGGTGGAGATTATGAACATATACTGGGGTAAGGAAATTTAAGGAATAAAATACAACAAACCTTAGTGTTCTATCTCATTTAGTTGGTGAGCTATAACGTTTCAAAGAGTGTATACATCAATTTGGGACACTGTAGTTTCGGTTCGAAATTTTATTGTCACTGGAGGTTCCCTGGTTAGTTAGCAAAACTCAGTTTGATAGCAATGATGACTCTTAAGCTTCTAGGAAGCCAGCCGATAATAATCAAATTTTCTTTTTAGACAATTGTTCAAAGGCTCTGACCGAAGACTTCGCAACTAGACCAAAGCAACCAGAGGGCATCTGTTCTACGACCGAATGCTGGAAGGCTGGTGAGTTACTAATCAAGGACGCAATCTAATGCATTTTGCAGTAAAGTGTCACAAATTCTTAACGATTTTCTTGAATATCCCCAGCCAACAACATCATCAACCACATGGACCCGACGGAGTCGCCCTGCGACGACTTCTACCAGTACGCTTGCGGCAATCTTATACACGACGATAACATTACTGGGAACAGCCTGAGAGGGCCGCCCTACGTCATTTTCGAAGAACTCAACCAGATAATCAAAGGTAACAAAACAAAATATTAATCATACCCTTGTTTAAAATGTACGTAAGCTAGGTTGGGTAAGTATTACGGTTAGATGAGATAAGTGAGCAGATAGGTATGAGGGGCATTCAAATTTGACCTGGACTTTTACTTTTTGTAATTTCATTGTTTTAAAAATCTAAACTTTCATTGTTGGGATGGCAACTACTACCTCTCATGCAAATGCAGCACCACTCATCCGATTACCATGACAACTGATTCTTTGTTTAAATAAAATGGCGGACAGCAATGTGTCGACCGAAATGGAACAACAAACAATCAAGTTTCTCCACAACAAAAGTGTGAATCTGAAATTCTTCAGAGACTCAAACACAGTTCGCCCACGATCATCCGTCTTTGCCTGGTGCTAAAGGTTTGAAGGAGGGCGAGAATTCACCGGCAATGAACCTCATAAGGCAAGGCCAGCAACTGCTGTCCATGATGGCATCATCGCACGAACAAATGAGCTGATAAGGGACAATCGTCCGAGAACTGGCTTCAATACTGAACATTAGCACTGGCAGTGTGGAGACCATCCTCCACGATAAGCTGAAATTCAACAAGATCTGTGCCAACTGAGTGCCTAAGCAACTCTCCGAGGATCATAAAACCACTCGGGTGAAAATCTGTTCCATGCTGCTGCAGCGATAGGACAGGGAAGGTGATAGCTTCATAAAGCGTGTTGTGACCACCGACAAGACATGAATTCATCACCCTACTCCTGAAAGCAAGCGTGCGAGGATGGAGTGGCGACACCCTTACTCACCACGACCCAAGAAATTCAAGATGACTCCGTCGGCAACGAAAGTGATGGCGACTGTATTCTGGGACATTAAGGGTATCATTCATATCGATTTTCTGGAAGAATGTCGAACCATAAATGTGCCCTACTACAGTGAGATTTTGAGGACACCCCTAAAGCCTAAGGAAAAAGTGACCAGGACTCCTTACCAGTGGTGTTTGTTTTCTGCAAGACAATGCCAGACGACACACGTACAAACTTTTTAGAAAGGTTGAAAATTTTTTCTGACTTCGAGAAAAACCACGCCACAGTATCTGGAAAGGTTCAGGGGGATGCTCAGATCTTCAACGAGCCTCCATATCTGCATCTGACACGAGTGGGCGGCACGAAAGCCGAACTGCTCTTTCCGAACTAGACCTTTGGTGAGACAGTGGTCTTTGAACCTGGTGAGGATCGTTTTCTCCAAAACTTCAGTCATCGACGTGAGTAGACTGATTGATCAGTAGCTCGCGGGAATTGCAGAATTTTTCGGTAGATAGGTTAATTAGATCAGTATCTTGGGGAAGGCTGTTGATTTAGGGATGAGAATCTCCGAAACGGCTCGGCTTGTTGAGTGTTCGCGAACTGCCATTATTAGTAACTTAAAAGTAGAAGGAGGACGATGAAACCGTGTGTTGGCGGCGGAGGGACCAAGTCTGGTCCCGATTGGACAACCAGAAAGCTCATTCCTGAAAATCACTTAATTCATGAATATCAGTGAATTTAGTAGTTGGTAGGTAGATGGATACAGGGTGTCATGGACATTTTTTTATAATGAGAGTACGCAGTGGAATATACAGGATGTCCAACAAGTCTTGTAACATGGTAGATATCTCAAAGCTGCCAGGTAGGCGAGACCTTATAGGTGTGGTTTATAGGTAATGGGAGGGGGGGATTCATTGCCGCACTCAAATTAGACTTTAGCCCCCAAATTTAAGGTCATCCATTTGCTAACTCGTAAACTATTAAAGATAGAGAAAAAATTCCAATTGCTACTCTGTCGAACAACACCGCATTAGTCTAAAAACAATTTTTAATCACACCCTTCCCCTTGAAAGATTTTGAGAAAATGGGCGAGAAAGAGTAACTCAAGGTCAGCTGGGCTGGCCAGGTTGGCTAAGATTTCTAACACATTTAAATTGCGGTGAAGCCAAAAACGCAGTTCATAGCTCCGCAACTCTACAAATACCCATTTCGCTAACGCAGTATTGCGGAACGGTTGAAATTGGGCGGCCACAATATGTGTAGTCGCTAAACAAAAGTTCCAGTGCCGGAGTTTATCATGCGAGTAGCAACAAAGATACCAATTACGGCGCACCTTACTTTTCGTATGTAGTTAACGAACGTCGTCGTTGTAGCGAGGCTCCCGTCGCCGGCTTCCTCTTACTGGCTATGCTCGAAGACGTTCCAGTCTCTCGGCTTTGCTGGAGTTTTCGTGGCCTCGAAGCCTTCGTTCTCTCTCTATCGATAGTAGAGACTTTTCCTCAGGTTTTGGTGGCTGACCATCGTGAAAACCTTCCCGTCGTGAACCTCCGTCCTTCACACTCGGTTTCCAACTCTTTTTTCGTCTTCTTCTCGTGAGCGACGTTCTCCTCTCTGATTCGTCCTGCGTTCTTTACGATATAGAGGACGAGTATTAGGTCGGCTCGCCTTCCACGCCAATGAATAAATGAATCTGGTGTGGAAGCGATCGACGCTGTCATCGGAATCCTCGATGTTATGCGGATTCCGTGACACAGAGTGTCACAAAAGGTCGTTTACATCAAATACGCCCGCGAACATCGACCTCTAGCAGTGACTGGTCACGTTCTCGGATAGAATTTCCTGCGTAAAACGTGTTTGTGATGGTCTCACAGACTAGCACGTAAAGTTTGTAATCGACCTTTTGGGACACCCTGTAGATACATATTAGGTAAGTAGGCTGTTATATTGGGTTTTTCTAAGGTCGTATAAGACTAAGTTATATTATGCTATGTTCGCACTGTACCTTAATCACGGTTAAGTAACCACGGTTGGTAAACCGTGGTTAGCTAATCAAGCACTTTCCGTTCGCGCTACATTCAAGAGAACTGACGGTTACCAAGCGAAATGTTTTTTTTTCTATGAAATTTTTCCTCGCAATTGCGCCAATAGATGGTGGTAAGAGTAGCAACTGGTTTCCACGGGAGTCAAATCTTGCCGTTAGCAAATTTACGATGGATAGAGCAGAATGTGCTCGCATACTTCGCAGTTACGTTTTGCCTTTCTGAAGCCTGAAAATTGTTCTCCCCGGGGAGGCCGTGGCCTGGTGGGCTTTCACTGAAACACAACTTCAAAAGTTAAGCAACATCAAGTACGACTAGTCACTGGATGGGTGACCATCCGTGATTCACAATCTTCACCCCCCCCCCCCCCCCGGCTGTCGTTAATCCAGGTTCATCCAGGGACCCAACTCGTCGGCTTCAGGCCATACAGGCCCTGGATGGACGTATTGGATTACAATGAATAAATAAAATATACATTCACATGCCAAAAGTCGCTGGATAGCAGTGGGCTATTTTTCAAGTGGCAATACCACCATGTGCAAAAGTAAAAATATGCAAATCAGTGCCAATAGGTTTAGTTACAGTGTCATGAGTAAGAGTGAGGTGTTCAATGTGACAATGGCTATACAAGGAGAGCTATCCGAGTTCGAACGTGGCCTGCTATATGGAGCACGACGTATGCAAATTTCAGTCATCGCCACTCATAGGTAACGATCTATGATTTAGTTCGATGCATCGAACTTATTGATCAAACCTCACCGTTTTCTATGATTTAGATCGATCCATCAGCACTACTGATTAGCTGCATTAGTTCATTCCCGCTGCCATTTCTCGTCTTCCGTACTTTCCCTTTCTTTTCCTCTTCTTCTTCTAACTGCAGCTCTCAATTCCCTTTCTTTTCGAAGGAAAGAATCTCTGACCAATCAAATTGAAGTATTTCAAAATTTGAGCAGTTACTACCTCTCCCCCCCCCCCCCCCCATTCCAAAATTGGATTTCTCTCTTCACCGCAGTCTCCCCTCCCGATGTTTCTATGGCAACACAAGAACGGAACGGCAAGAGGCGAAAAAAAAAAGGGACAAAAAATATTTATTCTCATTAGGATTATATAGTGCTTCTCCATTAATTATTTCATCAATGGAATTTAAATACACAGATTCCGACTAATTCGTCTGATTCGGTGGTGACATATATTTAATATCGTCAGAACATAAAAATAAATGCGCTGCCATACTTTTACCTTTTTCTTTTGGATTCCTAAAACTTTATCTTATTTTTAGTGTACTTTATGAAGTAAAAATGTGTGCTTAAAAAGTTTTTAATATATTTTTTATGTTATACGTTTTATTCTTGGATTCGCACTTTTTTTTCTTTTCTTTTATTTTTTGGTAAATTTAGTTATCGTTTTCTATAATAAAAACGAACGAGTGGTGTACATACAACTAAAGGCCTAATTTAAAACTGCATAACTTCAGACACCAGTAAACTCCTTTAAAATAACGACGAATTTAACATAGTAACTCAATTGTCACTTTCGACCATGGATTCAAAATGGCGACTCAGGCTTTAAGCTTACGGTATAGGTTGTCACCACCCTTCTCCGCACTTATCCAGTTTCTACTCTTACCGCCATCTACTGACACGATTGGGAGGAAAAGAATCATTGGGAGAAAACACCACTTCGCTTAGTAATCGTCATTTCCCTTGAATGCAATGCGAACAGAAAGTGCTTGATTAGCTAACCGTGGTCAAGGAGTAGTGTGAATATAACATTAGGATAGTTAGGTTAAGTAAGTAAGCTGCTGGAAAAAGTCTAGAACCGGGATGAAAATGCAAATAAACGTAGCAAATCCATTCTGATTTTGTTGCTTTTTTTAAAGACGTGATACTAAACGTTGTTTCCAGGAGCATTTAACAACGAATGAGGAATCAAATGCAAATGAACAGCCATTATGCCAACCTACCCTCTTGCAAGGTGGAAAAAACTTTAGACTCGTCCACTTTCTTGCATACTTTATGAGTTGAAAGGATTATTTAAAGTGATGAAAGTATTCAGCAATATCATATGAGAGCATATGCCACACTGTTTGTATAATATACAAGATGCCAAAAGGGCAACATCTTTCCGAGTTTGAAAGAAGGCAGATTGTTGCTCTTAAGGGATGCGGAAAACTGGATCTGAAATTGCCAAAGAAATTGGACATTCCAAGTCAGCTGCTGTTAACAACTTTCTCCAATATCCAGATAAACATGAAATGGCACCCAGATCTGGCAGGCCAAGTGCACTTTCCGCTCGCCACACATCAAGAATAAGAAGAAGCCTTGTTCGTCATCAGCACCTCCCGTGCACTAGTAGAACCTTACGAAATGTGTTGCATTCTTCTTCAAATCTGCGTTACTCAAAAATGGAAGAAGGAAGACCACCTCTGACAGCAGCAGCTCATCGTGAAGCGCGTGTGGCGTTTGCTAAAGAATACGTTACAAGTGGAAGAATGTTGTGTTCTCAGACGAGAAGAAGTGGAACGACGGACCAGATGGGTTCAAGTACTATTGGCATGATATTCGAGATGAAAAGGAACTCTTCTCAAAGAGACAGTTTGGCGGTGGCTCTAGTTTGCTTCTGGCGGAACTAGGCCTATTGCATTCGTATCACACCGGATGATTTCAATTGCATATCAAGATACTCTGGAGAATAATCTGCTTCCATACGTAGGGGGTCCTCTCATAACGGATTTTCCAGCAGGGCAATGCTGCGATTCACAGCTCGGCCTCAAACAAGGACTGAGTTTGACGCTAATTCTGTGATTGCTCTAGACACTGGCCATCCCAGAGTCCAGATCTCATCCCAATGGAGAGAGAACATTTGGGAAATCGTAGTGCGTTCTGTATACAGCAAATTCCGTCAGTACAGTAATAGAGAAGAATTGGTGAATAGTAGTATCAGTGCAGCATGGGCGCAGAACCTTGATCCAGAAGTGTTAGTGAAAGTTAGTGAATCAATGACAAACAGATTAATAAAGATGCCTTTTTATCGGGTATTAAACATGAGAATGGAAACTTTTTTCCAACTTGCAATTGGCTAGGTTGGCATATTATTGGCTGTTAGTTTGCAGTTAGATTCCTTATTCGTTGTTAAATGCTCTTGGAAACAACGTTTTGTATCATCTAATTCACTTCTAGAAAAAAGTAACAAAATCAGCATGGATTTGCAATGTTTATTTACATTTTCATCCCGGCTCTAGACTTTTTTCCAGCACCTTAGTAACAACCCCCCCCCCAATCTATTGGTTTTCTGTTTTCAGTTCTTTTCACTGTTTTTTTATTCCTCAGATTTGCTTGAATGGGAAATAGATGACGACCTGGATAGTGAGCTGCTTATCAAAATGAAGAACTTCTATCCATCATGTTTAAATGAAGGTGAGCGATACTAAGTGAACATATCCTTTCATTTTCAGCCAGTGTCTTTAATTCGCAGTATCCTCTTGATATGAAGAAGGAGTTGCTGCTTGCTGTCGGAGCGACTTTCCCTTGTGATCTCGAGGAAACTTGTCCACACGTCCGGGAGAAACCAGGATAGACAGTGCCTTGAATGGGGGGCGTTCCCCGTAAGCAAGCATGCCATGCCAGCTGAGGGACGCAGAAAAGTTTGGCAGGTAGTAAATATGGTATTGACCCTCCTTTGGCTGTAATTACAGAACATACGCGGTTTGGCATGGACTCTACAAGGTGTTGCAATGCAAGTAAGGTAATCGCAGACCATGCATTCATCAGAGAGACCTTCAGCTCCTGCAAAGTAGACGGAAGCGGATGCCTTCGACATATGTCTCTTTCCAACATGTCCCAAACATTCTCGATCGGATTCAAATCCGGATTTTGCTCTGGCCACGGCAGATGTTGCAACTCGGTGTCATGTTCAGAAAACCATTCCTGAACAATTCTTGCTCGATGGACAGTAGCATTGTCGTCCATGAAGAACCCGTCACCATTTGAGTACAAATGCACCATTGCAGGATGGACTTGATCTGCAACAATGTTCAGGTAGTCTTTGGCTTTCACGCGACTGTCAAGGAATATCAGGGGACCCTTGCCATACCAATAAAACATGGCCCATACCATGACACCTCCTCCTGCAGCTTGAACTGTGTTCACAACACATGAGGGGTCCATCGCTTCATGGGGCTGCCGCCAAATTCTCTGCCGGCCGTCGGAGCAAAACAATGTGTAACGTGACTCGTCCGACCAAATCACTTTTTTCCAGGGGCTTCCTCACTGGCATGCGACTTCCCATCCCTATTCGCTTCAACTCTCGGTGCATTGTTCTGGAAGAGATGGGTTGCGATGATCTTTCATTGAAGTCTGCTGTTAGTTGCTCCACCTCCGACCTTCGGTTTTGCCGCACAATCGGTTTCAGACGACGTCGGTCCCTGTCTGTATTGATTGTTTTTGATCCACAGTTCTGCCGTTTCGACAACTCTTGCATTTAACACCTTGGAGACCTGACCTTTTGAGATACCGGTCAGTTGTACTGTCCTGAAAATCGTAGCTCCAGCTAGACGGGCTCCCACAATAACTCCTTTTTGGTACTCAGACAGGTCTGGTGTTTTCCCCATTTTGCTCAACTTGAGCAGCTGCAACTTGTTCCTCCTACCCTGTACCTGCAGCTTGGAATGAGCATGTACCTCACATGATTGCATTCATTAGCATATCACAATCGTTTCTGACCTGTGATCCGGCTTTACATATCAGTACAGTAATTCATCACGGGTTTCTAATTCATTGGCCAGTGTGTGTAGATTCTCTTTAAACTCTTCTAGTTTAGCGTTTCCCTTGCTTCGTAATCTGCGGACTCCAAACGGACCTGCGATTCGTACCATCAGTTCCCTCGTACATAAATTTCCTCACCGCTGTCGAACCCGGGGCAAGCGGAACCCGGACGGACCTCCTATTCGCAGCCTCGTTATCTAAGTACATAAAGCCTCTTACTGAAGCCGAATTCTCCATTCTCCATGGGACTTCTGCTTGCCCCGTTTAAAGCTCCACGCCTCGCCATAATAGTGTCATGATTGGAACACTCTCTGAATTGCCTCAGCTTCGCTGGCAATTTCTCTTCGTTTTTAATGAGCCGATTAGGTATGCGATTATGCAACACCAATCGGCTTGCTCACGCAATTTCTTCGTTTCGCGGACGGAACTACTCCACAACGGAGGCTGGAGCTCCTTCGGTGAAAATCTTTTTCTCGGCCTTTGGCTCCCATCCAATTTCTCCGCTCTTGTCATATCGTCAGAAGCACTTTGTTCCGTCTGACGGCATGACACTAGAGAGAGACTGGTCCACGCATGTTGCAGTGCTACTCACGTTTGTTCTTGTGTACTTGATGCTGGGTTCATCCCACTGGTAACTACAGCATCCCATAAATACTCGACTGGGTTAAGATCAGGTGATCTGGGCGGCTAAACCATGGTCGTGAATTCACCTGCGTGCAACCAAAGAGCGGTGACATGTTAAAAATGGCATCTCCATCAGGGTACTCCAATGCCAGAAAGGGATGCAGATGGTCTAAAAGAATGTCCACATTACATGCAACCGGACAAAAGGGCCTACCATGTAAACACAACTCAGACCATAATTGAGCCACTCTCCTGCCTGGACACAACCTCGTAGACACGCAGGATCCATAGTTTCATGGGGCATACTCTACACTCTCACGTGCCCATCAGCTTCCATGGTTCAGTGACGATGTTCGCGGGTCCATGCCATCTCTGGGTCCATCCTCTGTGTCGAGGTGTCACTCATGTAGCGTAAGCGGTGCATTTGTCTCCGTACAGTCCTGGTAGAAATGCGTTCCTGACGCCCCACATTCAAATCCGCAGTGATCTGACTCACTGTAGCTTGTCGATCACCCCGTAAGGTTCTGCTGAGGTGACGAGAAGTCTGTTCGTCAAACACTTTGTAGTCGCTCTGTGCAGCGCCTTACGCTTTGCTGTGGTAAAGTGAATGGCAATTGTTCCGGAGGGCAATTGTCCATGGGTCAATTGTCATGAACCATGTTGGCATTGTTACTCATACGTTCTCGCTCAATGCACAACTTTACTCTGTATACACAAACTTTAGTAACAAATTGGTTTTTCGAGATACAAATTGGTTAACTTTTGAAGTGTATCTTTTCTTTCATTTCCTTTTTCAGCCAAAGGGTTCACTAGAAACCTGCACCCCCTGACAGATATCGTAAAGCGACTAGGTGGTTGGCCTACGGTCGACGGGGACCGATGGAACGCCACAGGCTTTTCCTGGACCGATTTCATGGTGCAGTGCAATGACATCCATGTGCCCAGCGACGCCTTCCTCGACGTCATAGTCAGTGAAGACGTCTTCAACACCAGCAGGCACATCCTCAGGGTAAGACAATAACTATAAATTTGACAAACAAGTTATCCTAAGAAGTCCAATCCCAACATCATATACGACACATAACGTCGACACATAACCTGCCTTATAAAGTGTTGGGCCCCCTCCGGCCCGGATAAGGGCAGCGACCCATCGTGGAAAAGAGTCTACCAGTCCCCGGAACACATCAACAGGCACTGCAAGCCATTCCACCTCCACTGCACTCCATAACGATACTGCATTTACCAGTTGTGTTGGTGACGACCTCACAGAGCGTTCCATGAAGTGCCACAAATGTTCACTGAGATTGCAATCTGGATTGGAACGTGAAGGCCAAATCATTGTCGTCAAGTCGGTAGCATGTTCCTCCAGCCACTGGCGTGTTACAAGGGCCGTGTGTGGAGGCGCATTATCTTGCTGGAAGAGGCCGTCGCCCGCTTGGTAAAAACAGTTCATGAAGGGGTGCAAGTGGTCCCCAAACAGATCAACGTAGGAAGTAGCACGCAGAGTGGAAGTCGGATGCACCAATGGACCCAGTGCATGCCACGAGAAAATACTCCATTCAAGTATGGAGGCTCCACCCGCCTGGGTGGTCCCCACCTGACGAGCGGGGTCCATGGCTTTGCGTGGCCTGCGCCAGACACGTACACGACCATCGGCCCGATACAGCTGAAACCGTGACTCGTCGGACCAGGCAACCCTTCGCCAGTCCTCTGCGGTCCAATGTCGATGTTGGTTGGCCCAGGCTTGACGTTGCCGACGATGTGCAGCTGTCAAGAGTGGCACCAGTCGTGGCCACCTGCTTCCAAAGCCTGAAGCTGCCAAGGTTTGCCGAATTATCGTCACGGACACAGTTGAGGGACATTCCTGGTTGTACCGCATGGTGAAATGGCCCGCTGTCGCCCTTCGGTCAGCAGTTGCAAGCCGGGTGACCTGGCGAATGCCTCTGGCATCGATGAGGCGTGGGTGGCCCGTCCGCTGTCCGACATGGATTATAATCTCTCGTTGGGTGTATTCTCGATAGAATCTTACAACGGTTGTGCGGGGAAACTGCAGTGTTTTGGCAACACCTGATACTGAGTCACCCATCCGTCTGGCACCGAAAATCATCCCCCGTTCAAATGCGGATAGGTCTCGGCGTGCTGCCATTTCTGCACCTACTTTTGCTTACAATGATTGTGTGATTTCAAGGAGTCCTGTACACCAGCATTCCGACAATGGAAGGAGCGGGATCTCTCTCATTACGGACAGGGAACCTGATTGGAGGGGTTATCATGACTTTTGCTGAGTGAGTGTACACTACACTGAGAGGCCAGATTTGAGGTTGATGGTTGTGGAGCCACCTGCTTGATGGCTCTTTCAACTTCGTACCACAAATGCTCAATTATATTGAGATCTGGTGATTGTGGAGACTACCTAAGGAAGGTAAAGTCTCCCTCATGTTCTTGAAACCACTCCTGCTCAACACGAGCACCGTGGCATGGCGTATTGTCTTGTTGGAAGAAGTTATCTTCATTGGGATAGGCCATCAACATGGTAGGAACATGAACTTGATCAGCAACTTGATAGGAACCAAATCATGCCAGGAAAACATGCGCCCAAACCATAGCACTGTCCCCACCAACTTGAAGTGTTATATTCGTGCATGTGGGGTCCATGCGTTCATTCTGTTTCTGTCAAATTTTCACTCTGCCATCTGCCTGATGCAAATGGAAACGTAATTCATCGCGCCACATGACTTTTTTCCAATCCTTGTGTTCCTGTCCGAATTGGAGACGTTTTATCTTGTTGTTAACTGCAGATAACAGTCGTCCATTGATTAAGATGGTCAGCACGTGCATAGCTTAATTAATGTTTTCATGGACAAAATGGCCCTTTTATTATTCTCTCCCACCCACGTTAATGTTAGGTTTTAGGTTCTTTGATTTCACTGTTCTTCTGTAGTTGTCGGAGGGAAAGTCATTGCTGCACATGCTTTACGAAAACATTCTAATGTACGGCCCGTTAAACAGCATCCTCAGATTCTTCGGGGCTTACAATAGCAAGATGCTAGATGACGGACTCAAAGTGGTCGACTTGGGCACTGAAATGAGACAGGTGAGTACAAATGCTCGCATTATTTCATACCTCCATTTGAACCAAAAAGCTCTCCTCAGCTCCTTAATCCGGGCTGTAAATGATGCTGGTACAGGACCGAGTCACATTATTATGACACCCGCTACGTTTGTCTTCGGAGTTGCCCAGCCCAGGAACTATATGTCACGTGCTGGGAATTGGTTAGGAGACTATATAAGGTAGGTTTCCACTGTGTTAAAAACATATCACTCATTGCTGCAATGGGTAAGAAACGTGATATATCATCGGATCTGCAAAAGGGGATGATAATCGGCTTTCGGGCCAAGGGTGGCAGTATTTCGAAAACCGGGCAGTTTGTGAACTTTTCTCGTGCTGCTGCTGTACTTAAAGTGTACCATGAGTGGGAAAATGGGACCGTGCAGAATAAACGGTATGGGAACTGTGGAACACCACGTGCCATTGACGAGAGAGGTAAACGTCGGCTGCGAAGTTATGTGAAGGCCAACCGAAGAGCTACGTGGACCAACATACCGCTCAAACCAACGAGGGTGCTACCAAACATGTCTCTGAAACCACAGTACAGAGGACCCTGCTACGTATGGGGCTCCGCAGCAGACGGATGGTCACCGCACTCATGCTGACGAAGGTTCATCATCGCCAAAAACGGCTTCAATGTGCCCAACAATACAGAAACTGGGCCACTTTCTGATTGGAAAAAGGTTTTTGCCTTCTCCGATGAGTCACGATTTCTGCTCCACACAAGTGACAGCCGTCGGCGGGTGAGGCGAGAAACCTCCGAGAACAAGCATCCTGCAACCATTGTTGGACGAATTCAGGCTGGTGGCGATAACGTCACTGCGGAGAGTGTTCTCATGGCATTGTCTGGGCCCACTGATACCTGTGGAAGGCACTCTCAACCGATTCGGCTATTTATCCATAATTGTAGATCAAGTACACCCATACATAGCGACTGTCTTCCCAGAGGGGGATGGCACGTTCCAGCAAGTCAATACAACGCGTCATACAGCTGCAATTGTTCGGGGGTGTTTTGAGGAACCCGACCAAGAGTTCCAAGTACTACCCTGGCCCCCTAATTCCCCAGAACTCTACCCAATCGAGAACCTTTCGGATCACCTCGATCGTCACGTGCCTGGTATGGCACAACCACCGTGTACCCTTCAGCAGCTATCACAGTGTGCATGTCAACAGCTACCAGTAGAAACCTACCAGAATCTTACTGACTCGCTCCCACGCCGTCTAGCTGCTGTCTGTGCCCGTAAAGGCGGTTATTCGGGATATTAGCTGGTGGTCATAATAATGTGACTCGACTCCATTATCGTAAGAAATTCTCCGTTATTTTGTTTTGACAAAGGATAGCCACTATCCGAAATGTCAGCTTTTGACGTAGAACTACGTCTATGAGGGGTGCAGCCGAGGAAAAATTCAGACGCGATTTTTCGTTCAAAAAGTGATGTACATATCTCAGTCTATATCTTTCTATCACTATATCCTACAACTATGGCCATTATCTCGTTGGAAAGAGGAAGGTTGAGTCTTGAATAATAAGCAAAAATTTCACTAAATGAGCCACTGGGTCAAGAGCTATAGCAAGTTAAAGTTAAGTGAATTTTATGCTCGCCATCGTAATAACGGAGTGGCGCTGCTGCAGCATATACGTGTGCGGCGTGTATTGGAACTAATTGGAGCTAACCATGGCCTACGAGAAAAGGCCTGTGCATTTAATATAAAGAAGGTCTGTGCATTAGGTATAAAAACATGGAAACACGAGCGTTTTACGATAATATCAACGTTGTCACAACAAAGAAAAAATCTAACACTGGGTTATTTCCCGATTATACAAACGGGTGGGCTCGCTAGTTTTCTATTAAAAATATGTTGTAAAATAATAAAATATAAATTATTTTAAGCAGATTAATTATTTTAAGAAATGAACTTTGCAAATTTCTTAAAACAAAACAATAAATCTGACTAAAATAATATATGTTTTCAAACATGTTGGTCTCAGTTGTTTGTAAAAATATAAATATATGGGTCTTTAAAACAACAGTGATTTTACGCGTTTCAGCCGTGGCTTTCTTCAGGACTGTGTGTAAAATGATTAAAGAAGCTTAGAAGAACACTCGAAGGGGAGAGAGGGTTGGGGTAGGCGGGTAAAACAACAACAGGGGGAGGGGGGGGGGAGTCTAGGAGATTGCTGCATTCGTAATTTAAAACCCAATGGGAATAGGAGAGTGCTGGCCCAATTACTTGTGCAAACGGAAAACAATACAAGACTGTATCTAGAATAACTGAATGGTAGATTATCAATACGGCAGTATGCCCCATTTCATATCAACTGTTACTTTTCATATCACAGACCCATACTTCACAAAATTGTAATGTAATTGAATATAGTAACTTTTTTTTTTGATTTTGTTTTTTATTCGCCAAAAAATACACACTAACGGTAACCAATAATAACATACAGTAGTAGTTCTACGCCTTAAAAACCCGCGGCTTTGGCAGTCACCAGAGCCTCCGTCAATTTTTTTTCAAGGTCTTCCCACCCTGTGTTCAATTTTTATTTTTTTAATATTAATCAATAAATCGTGAATGCACTTTAACTACATAAGAATTTCAGTTTTGTTCACTCTATTGCGATGACCTGCTCTGTTTCTCATTACGTTGCAGCTTTTAGAAAATGAAGAAAATACCTGGAACATGAGCAGACTGTACACGTTGACCAATTTGTCGCACCTGCAGGTCTCCGCTCCAGAAGTAAGCGCAGCTTTGCTCTTATGCTTCAGCTTCCATTTGATCTGAATTAATAACAAATGAGTGCAGCGCTATGGTGTTGATTGCCTCCTTTGCCAATAAAACTAGTCGAGACTTACGTGGATAAGAATATACACTCACTCACCAAAAGTCATGGCACAACTGCCTAATAACGTCTTACCCCAACTCCCCTCTGGCCCCGATAAGGGCGGCCACCCGTCGTGGAAGAGAGTCTGCCAGTCCCGGAACACATCCACAGACACTGCAAGCCATGCCGCCTCCACTGCACTCCATAACGATGCTGCATTTATCAGTTGTGTTGCTGACGACCTGACAGATCGTTCGATGACGTCCAACAAATGTTCACTGGGATTGGAACGTGGAGGCCAAAATCACTGTCGTCAAGTCGGTAGCTTGTTCCTCCAGCCTCTGCCGTGTCACAAGGCGCATTATCGTGTGGAAGATGCCGTCGCCAGCGGGGTAAAAACAGTTCACGAAGGGGTGCAGGTGGTCCCCAAGCAGATCGACATAGGAAGTAGCACGCAGAGTGGATGTCAGATTCACCAATGTACTCACTGTATGCCATGAGAAAACACCCCACACCAGTATAGAGCCTTTACATGGCTTCGAGTGGCCTGCGCCAGACACGGACACGACCATCGGCCCGATACAGCTGAAACCGTAACTCATCGGACCAGGCAACCTTTCGCCAGTCCTCAGCGGTCCAATGTCGATGTTTTTTGGCCTAGGCTAGGCGTTGCCGACGATGTGCAGCTGTGAAGAGTGGCACCCGTCTTGGTCTCCTGCTTCCAAAACCTGCAGCTGCCAAGGTTCGCCGAATTATCGTCACGGACACAGTTGTGGGACTCGTCGAACACCTCTGGCATCATTGACGCGTGGGCAGCCCGTCCGCTGTCCGACACGGGTTTTATCCCCTCGTTGGGTGTACTCTCGATAGACCCTTGCAACGGTTGTGCGAAAAAACTGCAGGGTGTTGGCTACATCTGATATTGGGGTACCCATCCGTCTGGCACCAACAATCATCCCCCGTTCAAATGCGTGCTCTTGGCGTGCTGCCATTTCTGCAGCTAGTTTTGCTTCCAATGATTGTGCGATATCAAGGAGTTTTGTGCACCTGCATTCCGAGAATGGAAGCAGCGGGCTCTCTCTCATTACGGACAGGGAACCTGATTGGAGGGGTGTGCCATGACATTTGGTGAGTTAATGTAATTTGGAATCATGATTATTTTTACTTCTTGGACGCATGTACATTCAACCTTGTTGCATATGAGGAACCGAAACACACTGATGGTCCTCACAAAAGTACATCGGCTAATCTTTACATTGCATTAGAGGAATTGGATGTGTGTCATGAATTGCAAAGAACTACCTTCTGCTTGAGTCAGGATTGATGCTCCACGTTGTTGTATTCGGCGGGAAACCCCTGGAAGGAATCTCAATGCAACCATTACTGGGAGAGCACAAGCTACTGGTGGCTGTGTTACGATCTGGGGTATATCACTATCTTGTCTTAAGCCAGACCCGGCCGTGTGACTGGAAGAGGGTGTATCATACAACCTTATTCCTCTGTGGCAGGTGGATGTTCCGTGTTGGCGGAGATGATTTTGCTAGCTCCTACCGAATCATCATGGTGCTGACAACAGACCCTTCCGCTTGCTGAAAAATCTTGCTGTGATTGCGCTGCTCTTTTGACATTCCAACCATAAGTGGGCCTGTCGGTCAGACTGTGTGCTGTTTCCGTTCCCGTAGGTTCTCAAATAATTTCATGTGCACTGCAGATGCAACATATACACCTGGTAAATGCATTCCGACCGTTGATGTAACTGCCTATCCCTTATGTACGAGGGGTGTCCAGAAAATAGGTTCCGTTTTGTTATGTAGGCTTAAAAAAGTGAGTAATGCGAAATCTGGCAACGTTCTTGTGAACGAAGGCGGGATGAGTTAGGAGAGGTACTGCAAATGGCGTCCTCCAGTTCTGTTCCCGCCACCATCGTTCCCAAGCCGCTCGGATCGTTGTGCGCGGTGTCATTCAGTTTCTCCATCTCGCGGTTTCAAGCCAGTGGACATTCACCAATAACTTGTTTCTGAGTATGGAGAGCATGAGATATCTGAGTCAATGGTGAGAAGATGGGTCGTGTCACCACTCAGCTTCTTGAGCAGTTTGGATGGAATGTTCTGCCCCATCCACCCTACAGCCCTGGTTTAGCCCCTTCCGACTATCACCTGTACCCGAAATTAAAAAGGAAATAAGCGGGAGAACGCTTTCGCTCTGAAGAGGAGGCCAAGGAAGCAGTCAACAACTGGACAAAAGACATGGCGGCAAGCTTTTACAAGGAGGGAAATTCAAAGCTCGTTTCCAGATATACAAAATACACTATATGACCAAAAATATCCGGACACCCCTCACAGATCATCGATTGGCCCAATGTCACATGATAATGACTTGCACATCATTTAAATAGCTTCCCACACCTTCAGACACAACTCTGCTTGGACATTGGCAAGAATGGGTCGTTCGGCAGAGCTCAGTGAGTTCCAACGTGGAACCATCGTTGGATGTCACCTATGCGGCAAGTCCGTGCGTCACATTTCCAGTCTTCTTCAGATACCCAAGTCAACAGTAGGCGATGTCATCATGAAATGGAAGACCCGGGGATCAACAACAGTTCAACAACGAACCGGTAGACCCAAGAAACTAACGGACAGAGACCGTCGAGTGCTTCGTCGTGTCACCCGCACCAACCGGAAGTCCTCGGCGGAAAAAATTGCCACAGAGTTTCGAAACGCCTCTGCAAACGATGCCAGTACCATGACAATTCGTCGGGAACTGCACACGATGGGATTCCATGGCCGTGCTGCTGCCCACAAGCCCCACGTCAGCAGGGTCGACGCCAAGCGACGTCTGGAGTGGTGCAAAGCCCACAGAAACTGGACAATGGACCAATGGAAACGTGTAATGTGGACAGACGAATCTCGCTACACATTCTGGCAATCCGATGGACGAGTTTGGGTTTGGCGCATACCTGGAGAACGCTTCTTACCTGAGTGCACAGAGCCCACAGTCAAGTTCGGAGGAGGAGGAGTCATGGTGTGGGGCTCATTTTCATGGTACGGACTTGGCCAGCTCGTTCCTGTGCAAGGAATCATGAACTCCGACCGTTATCTGAATGTTTTGGACAACTGTGCACTTCCAACGTTGTGGCAATTTTTCGGAAACGGGCCATTTCTCTACCAACACGACAATGCTCCGTGCCACAAAGCGAGGCGTGTACAGCAGTGGTTTGCGGACTCAGGGGTCGAAGAAATGGGTCGGCCGGCACAAAGTCCCGACCTCAATCCTATAGAGAGTCTGTGGGATGAATTGGAAAGACGCTTGCGGGCCAGATCACATCGGCCAACTTCTGTACCTGAACTGATTCTCGCTCTTCGGGAGGAATGGAGGAACATTGCGGAAAGTACCTACCAACATTTGGTGGAAAGTCTTCCCCGAAGGGTGGAAGCTCTGATTCGGGCAAAGGGATGTGCAACGCCCTATTGATTTCCATGAAATCGTGGCTAGAGCGCAAACGTGCATGTGTCCGGATATTTGTGATCATATTAGTGTATATTGAGATAGGTGGGGATTACATAGAAACATAATCCAGAATTTCATTTTTTTCAATAAGCATTGGATTTTTTTTTTAAAATAAACGGAACTTAATTTCTGGGCACCCCTTGTATAAGGGTGTCCGGTTTCAAATGACCATTCAGAGTAATTTACGTCTAAAGCTTTCAAATAATTAAACTGATTCCGACAGGTGAACTGGAAAGATCTCTTGGAAAGGCTAGTGCACGTCAAACTGGCAGACGACGAGCCTATTCTTCTCAAGAACGAAAACTACATCCTGAATTTCAACAAGATACTCAACAAAACCAATCCTAGGTAAGCAGATGTAACAAACTTGTGATAACTCTTAGAAATAGTAGGTACAGCCCTGAGAAAAACCCGGATATATCTATACTGTTGGATATATCTTATTCTATGATACCGGGTGTTGCAAAAGTTCTCTTACACATGTGAGGACTTCCGCAAAAGAGACATAACTACGTGTGTGATGGAGTTAGACACAATTTTTTATTGTCAGAATTGATTTTGGTGTATACACAATGCATATTAATCGATGTAACCGCCATCGGCGGCAAGCACACGCTCTAGGCGAGGTCTAAAGGCCCGACAAATGTTACGTATGTAGAACTCTTTCCACATGCGGTTCACAGATGCTTTCAGTTGGTCGACGTTGCTGTGACGGATCTTGCAGGCCTTGCCCTCCATATGCGCCCACACGCTGTAGTCAAGAGAGTGGAGGTCGGGCAACTGAGGAGGCCGAAAGTCCTTCGACAAGAAGTTCATGTTCGACGCCAACCACTCTTGAACGGTCTTGGCAGCACTGTGGGCCTGTTGAAAGACGTAGTCTGCATTCCTGGTCACCTTTTTCACCCAGAGAAGAGCGTTCTTGGTCAAGATGTCCTTGTTGTCTGCCGCGGTAAGCCAGTAACCGGTCGGGAACCCGATTGGCGGAATTTTCATGCCATTCGACGCCACGACGCCGAGCATCATCAGTGAGGCCGGGTGCTTGGTTGTAGTCACGTACCGGACCTCAGAGATGTCCGGGCCGAAGCTGACCACGCGGTCGTTCCGCTTGTTAACGACCGGATCGACCGTGAAGTTTTTTTCATCAGAAAAGATGAAAATGCGATTGCCATGGCTCTTCGAGTCGTTGAGAAGGCGACGACAGCGCTCCCGACGTTTTTTTCGCATGTCATCCGTCAGCCAAGGTCTTGCCACGCGCCTCAAACTCTTTCCACATTCTTCCTCGATGGCTCTGGACACCGTGGTCACAGAAATCTTCTTTTTCTTTGCGAACTGTGTTGTCATTTTGAGTCGGGTCACGTTCGAAGGCTTTTCTGACACTCACACGATTGATGATGCGAGGCCAGCCTGCACGTTGACGACCTTTGAGGCCTTCCCCTTTTTTCAGCTTCTCTGCGAGTCTGTGGACAGTCATCCGGCTGACGTTGAGCTGCTTAGCGATGTCAGACTTGTTGTGGCCCGCGCGAAGGCGCTCAGAGATCTTGATTCTTTTACGTTCCATGGCAATATCTTTGCATCCGAATTGCATTCATTCTACCTACATACGTTTACATTATGGCATCGCCCACGTCTTCAATAGCACCTACTCCGGGATGCTTTTATCCCCCCGATATCGACGCATCCGCAAGTGTAACAGAACTTTTGCAAAACCTGGTATCTGCGTGGTACCATTGCAGGACGTTAGCCAATTTCGCCATGGGATATATGGTTCTGTCGCTGATGCCCTCAATGAAAATCGACTTGTACGACTTATACGACAGCGACAGCCGCATATCAGACACGTGTGTCCAACTAACCAATAACAAATTCTCTGCCGGAATATCCCAGGAGTACATCGATATCTTTTTCGAGCCTGAGTGGAAGGTCAAGGTGGGTAACGTCTCCCGCCAAATGACGTACACTTGAAAACGACATAACTCAGTGTGCTCTTATATTTTCAGGTCAACGAAATGGTGAACCTCATCAAGCAGGAAATGCAAGACATTCTAAACAGGAGCAACTGGCTCGATCGAAAGACGCTCGCCCTTGCTCAGCAGAAGGTATTAAGCCTCATAAACAACACAATTACCTCAAGCGAATAAACAACCAACAAATGGTTGATCTAAAAAAATATCCAAAAGTTTGGACCCTCCTAATTTCCTTTTCGACAATAGCAGTTGCAACTTGTTCAACTTGTTGCTGACTGACCAACCGCTTTGCGTCCCCGGCCTGGTTGCTGTGCTAGAGTTCCTGTAGTTTCAAAGGCATTGAATCATGTTTCGTAATTTTATTCTGCTCATCGGTCCTTTTCGCAACTCGTTTGACCGCCGAAATTGACGATGGGCAACGTTGACATTCTCGTTCCGCGGACAATACAGCTTGACTAACAAAGCACTTTCCCGTAAGGCAAGAGCAGTCGAAAGGTTGTTGGCCACCTCAGAATGATGACAATTCTCCCAGCCTTTCCTTTTATACTCACGATCGCTACACGGAATCGCAATTATGCAAATTGATGCATTTTATTCAGTAAACAGCGCCAACATTTTATTGGTGGCAACTTTTGGTACTAAATTTTATTTTTTTAGCAATCGAAATCCCATGGGCCACTTTGTATGCCCGTCAAATTTGGTTAGGTTTCGTCCATTACTTTACTTTTCCTAGAGGGCTCTGGATACTTCACGTTATTTTATAAGCGTGTTACGAGATGACAGTAGCAGCCGGGACCGCCGGCTTAACGTGCCTCCGAAGCACGAGGGTTTCATGATGGATGAGCTACTGGCGGATGAACAAACCATCCAGCACTGGTCACTCAGCAACTGGGTCAGACTAAAGTCCCCCAGCAGTTCGGCCCCAAATAGCGGTCCCACCCAGCAGTGGTCCTTAAACCGCTGGCTGTCGCGCCTGAAGTTGCTTAACTCCATCGATCGACGTGACAACCAAGCCACAGCCACCCTGGCTAGAGCCTTTCGCCAGACACTCTAAGATGCGACAGTGATAATCCAATAGTGCTAACTCTTTAAAACGAGTTACTTTGACAGCACGGCGTTTTAGACTGTTCCAGCACCCTTGATATGGACAGGACTTAGTTCACTCATTCACGGGGCCATCTTTACATCTCGATCGTCCCGTTACGCTAAACGGTGTCAGTCCAATTTTGATTCTGTATAGTAATTCGTGATTCTGTACAAGACTGAGGCTAAATGAGAAATCTTTTTACATACAAGAGGTAATTACTGGCACTTCAATTGCGTACCCAAGCCTACTTAGTCTCGCTGTCTTTCAATTGAATTCCAAGAAGTCCAAAGATCCACCTGTTTAAAAGTCTTTTTTTGTACACATGTTTTTTATTGCAGCTTTTGCTCATGCACGCCGTCGTTGGCTATCCGGACGAGCTCTTGGATTATGAAAAAGTCGCCGAGCTATACGAGAATGTAAGTATTGTAATCACAGTCCAGCCATATCATTATCTCCACTTACTACGAGGGACGATTGATAAATAAGGTCTCCATGGCTGTAACTTTTTTATTTGTTAACCGATTTTCAAAATTCATTTTGTATCTTATACTTACATTTGTCCTCTATGTAATGCACTATTCACTTTTCGACATAGTCCCCATCCCTTTCCACGCATTGTGCTAACGCGTGACTAGGTGGGTGAATCCGTCGGAGAGGAATTCTGGAGTTGTTGTCGACACGAGGATTGAATGGCAGCTTTGGACCCTCTTCTGGAGTACGATAACGTCCGCCCGCACACGAGTCACCACACACCAGAGGCCTACAGTTGCAGCGCCTACAGTTCAAAGTTGAAAAATTGCAGTTCAAAAATGAAAGACTTTGCACATTGCGACTTTCACCACTTCCCAAAGAAGAAAGAGCCCCTTAAGGGACATGAGTTGGTTCTGACGGCGAGGTAAACGCTGCCATTCAATCCTGGTGTCGACAACAACTCCGGAATTCTTGGCGCAATGCTTGGAAAGGAATGGGGACTATGTCGAAAAGTGAATAGTGCATTACATAGAGGACAAATGGGAGTATAAGATACAAAAAGAATTTTGAAAATCGGTTAACAAATAAAAACGTTGCAGCCATGGAGACCTTATTTTGTCGTACTTTACTGTAAACTGCTGTAAGGTGCTGGAAATGAGTATAGAGCCGGGATAAAAATGCAAATAAACATAGCAAATCCATGCTGATGATTTTGTTGCTCTTTTCTAGACATGAATTAGATGATACAAAACGCTGTTTCCAGGAGCATTTAACAACGAATAAGGAATCAAATGCAAATTAGCAGCCATCAACCCAACCTACCCTCTTGCAAGGTAGAAAGAAAGTTTAGAGTCTCACGTTTAATACCCGATAAAGGCACCCTCCCTTTTTCTCAATGACCTTTATTAATCCGTTTGTCATTGATTCACTGAGTTGCACTAACACTCCTGGATCAAGGTTTTGCCATGCTGCACTGAAACTACTATTCACCAATTCTTCTTTATTACTATACTGACGGAAATTGCTGTCTACAGAAATTGGGTTGAGATCTGGACTCCGGGATGGTCCGTCTAGTGCAATCACAGAATTAGCGACAAACCAGTCCTTGGTTGAGGCCGAGCTGTGAATCGCAGCATTGTCCTGCTGGAAAATCCATTCACCCTCCGTTATGAGAGGACCCCCTACGTATGGAAGCAGATTATCCCTCCGCTAGAATATCTTGATATGCAATGGTATTCATCCGGTGTGATGCGAATGCATGAGGTGGAGTTCCGCCAGCAGCAAATCCTCCCCAAGTCATTACTGAGCCACCTCCAAACTGTCTCCAATAGTACTTGAACCCATTTGGTCCGTCCATGTTGAACTTCTTCTCGTCTGAGAACACAACATTATTCCACTTGTCATCGTACGTAACGTATTTTTTAGCAAACACCACACGCGCTTCAAGATGAGTTGCTGTTGTCAGAGGTGGTCTTCCTTCCATTATTGAGTTATTGAGTAATGCAGATTTGGAGAAGAATGCAACACTTTTCGTACAGTTCTAATAGTGCACGGGGGGTCTAGTTCGGCAACAGTCTGCGAAGGAGAAGAGAGGTGCTGATGACGAACAAGGCTTTCTATTCTTGATGTCTGGCGGGCGGAAAGTGCGCTTGGTCTGCCAGATCTGGGTGCCATTCCAGTGTTTATCTGGATTTTGGAGAAATTTGTTAACAGAACGTCCAATTTCTTTTGCAATTTCAGATCCAGTCTTTCCGCATCCCTTAAGAGCAACCATGAAAGATGTTCTTGCCCTTTTGGCATCTTGTATATTGGTGTTATATTACACAAACAGTGTGGTATATGCTTTCCTATGACGTTGCTGTATACGTTCATCACCTTAAATAATCCTTTCAACTAATAAAATATGCAAGAAACTGGACGACTCTAAACTTTTTTCCACCTTGCAAGAGGGCAGCAGGTTGGTATAATGGCTGTTCATTTGCATTTGATTCCTGATTCGTTGTTAAATGCTCCTGGAAACAACGTTTTGTATCATCTGATTCACGTCTAGAAAAAAGAGCAACAAACTGAGCATGAATTTGCTACGTTTATATGCGTTTTCATCCCGGCTCTATACATTTTTCCAGCACATTAGCATCTGGCCGCAACATTCAGGAGTTATACGCGGCATATCTTCAAATGGGACACCCTTCCCATGGCTTTTGGCCACTCAGTGTAACTGTACAATGGTTGGATCAACAGCACCATTGCGAAAAAACTGCGGATCACGTTCTGGGACGCTGGGATTTCCCATCATGACAATGTTCTACGGCCGAAAATATACTAGAATGTTTAGAAGAACACGACAAGTACTTCCCTTGCCCTTAATTCTCCAGACTTAAATACAGAGTCGAGTCACATTATTATGACCACCAGCCAATATCCCGAATAATCGCCTTTAGCGGCACGGACAGCAGCTAGAAGGCGTGGGAGTGAGTCAATAATATTCTGGGAGGTTTCTACTGGTAGCTGTTGCGATGCACACTGTAAAGCATCCGATAGCTGCTGAAGGGTACACGGTGGTTGTGCCATAGCACGCACGTGACGATCGAGTTGATCCCAAAGGTTCTCGATTGGGTTGAGGTCTGGGGAATTAGGGCGCCTGGGTAGTACTTGGAAGTCTTGGTCATGTTCCTCAACCACCCTCGAACAATTGCAACCGTATGACACGCCGTATTGTCTTGATTGAACGTGCCATCCACCTTCTGGGAAGATAGTCACCACGTATGGGTGTACTTGATCTGCAATTATGGATAAATAATCGAACCGGTTGAGAGTGCCTTCCACAGGTATCAGTGGGCCCAGATAATGCTATAAGAACACTCCCCACATAATGATGCTACCGCCCGCCACCAGCCTGGATTCGTCCAACAATGGTTGCAGGATGTTTGCTCTCGGAGGTTTCTCGTCTCACCTGCCAACGGCCGTCACTCCTGCGGAGCAGAAATTGTGACTCATCGGAGAAGGCAGGCAGCCTTTTTCCAGTCAGAAGTGGTTCGGTTTTACTACTGTTTTGAAGCCGTTTTTGGCGATGAACCTTCGTTAAGCATGGGTTCGGTGACCATCCGTCTGCTGTAGTAGGGTCCTCTGTACTGTGGTTTTAGAGACATGTCTGGTAGCACCCTCGTTGGTTTGAGTGGTAAGTTGGTCCACTGTAGCTCTTAGGTTGGCCTTCACACACTTTCGGAGCCCACGTTCACCTTTCTCATCAATGGTACATTGTGGTGTTCCACAGTTCCCATACCGTTTATTCTGAACCGTCCCATTTTTTCAGTCAAGTTTGTTACACTTTAACTACAGGAGCAGCACGAGAAAAGTTCGCAAAGTGCGCGGTTTCCGAAACACTGCCACCCTTGGACCGAAAGCCGATTATCATCCCCTTTTCCAGATCTGATAAATCAGGTTTCTTACCCACTGCAGCAATGAGTACTGTGTTTTTAACATAAGTTAGTGGAAACCTACTTTATAGAGTCACCTAACCCATTCCTAACACGTGACATAGTTCCCTGGCTGGACAACCCCGAAGACAAATGTAGAGTGTGGTCATAATAATGTGACTCAACTCTGTAATCGAGCAACTTCTGGATCCACGTTCGTTCGTTCCACTGTGCATCCTTCAGCATCTTACTGACTCTCTCACACAGTCAAGGCCACGGAACGTGCTATGCCCAGCGGTTATCCTGGTTAGTAGCCGATGGCTATAACAATGTGACTCGACTGTATCGTTTCAGCACTTTGCAGAAGAGTAGCTAACTTTGGCGAACTTTCCTCGAAGCATTGAAATTTTTTTTTCACTTGATTTTTCCAGGTCAATATATCCAAGGCCACTTACTTTGAAAATATGAAGAACTTCACGCAAGTTACCAGAGAACAAAATATCGCCAAGTTGCGGAAACCAGTGAAGAAGCACGAGTAAGTGTCTTGTTTACAAAACGAAGCAACGTTTACGAATACGATTAATCCTGCCATTTCAATTGCAGCTGGCAGCAGTACACGAGAATGGCCAACATCGACGCTTACTACGACAACGTCAAAAATTCCATTAGTAAGTACTGTACAATAAATCAGACTGAACTGCAGTGGGTGGATGGATATAATTAAAGTTCCCCACTTCTGTACGGCTAGTAACGAAACTTTGTGTATAGCCATGCCGCCTCCACTGCACTCCATAACGATGGTGCATTTACCAGTTGTGTTGGTGACGACCTGACAGATCGTTCGATGACGTCCCACAAATGTTCAATGGAATTGCAGTCTGGGTTGGAACGTGGAGGCCAAATCATTGTCGTGAAGTCGGTAGCATGTTCCTCCTGCCACTGCCGTGTCACAAAGGCCGCGTGTGGAGGTGCATTATCTTGGAGGTGGTTCATGAAGGGGTGCAGGTTGTACCCAAGCAGATCGACGTAGGAAGTAGCACGCAGAGTGGATGTCAGATGCACCATTGGACCCATTGCATTCTACGAGAAAACACCCCAGATCAGTATGGAGCCTGAGTGGTCCCCACCTAACAAGCGCGGTCCATGGCTTCGAGTGGCCTGCACCAGATACGGACACGGCCCGATACATTTGAAATCGTGACTCGTCGGACCAGGCAACTCTTCAACAGTCCTCAGCGGTCCAATGTCCAGGCTAGGCGTTGCCGACGATGTGCAGCTCCCAATGTTCGCCGAATTGTCGTCACGGACACAGTGTAGGACGTCCCTGGTCGTACTACATGATAATTTGGCCGATGTCGCTCTTCCGTCAGCAGTTGCAAGCCAGGTGACCCAGCGAACACCTCTGGCATCAATGGGGCATGGGCGGCCCTTCGTTGTTCGACATGGGTTCTAACCCCTCGTTGGGTGTACACTCGACTATAGACCCGTGCAACGGTTGTGCGGGAAATTTACAGTGTGGTGGCTTCATCTGAAATTGAGGCACCCATCCGTCTGGCACCAACAATCATCCCCCGTTCAAACGTGGATAGCTCTCCAAGTGCTGCCATTTCTGCAGCTAGTTTTGCTTGTAATGATTGTGTGACATCAAGGAGTCCTGTGCACCTGCATTCAGAGGATGGAAGCAGCGGGATCTCTCTCCTTACGGACAGGGAACTTGTTTGGAGGTGTGTGCCATAATTTGTGTGAGTGAGTGTTCAATATGGGCACCCTCTGCGTCGACGACATGCTGGGAAGCGCAGGAGGGCGTACTCAAAAGTAGCACCAAGTGTCTCCCGTGAAAAGGCTGCAATATGACGAATGATGTTGGTTCTCAGTTTAGGCAAGGTCCCTACGCCTCCATAATAAACACGATCCTTCGATGTTCCCGACAGCCAGGTTAAGGTCTGGTGAACGGGCAGGCCACGCATCTGGAGACTGTCTCGACAGAACAGGTTCATCCCATATGCGTTGTTTCACCATGTTGCAGGAACACTATTGTCTGTAAACATCCCCGTTCCTGCAATGCTGGAACTAAATGCCGTGCCAAGATTTGAGTGTAATTTCCACTTGTAACTGTGCTACTGACAGGACCAACAGGTGCCAGATCCTGAAAAAAATATGGATGAAGATTGAAATCCGCTCTGAATCCAAACTATGAAGTCACGTACTGAAATGCAACGGCCGCTCGTGCACTACACGGGGGTTAGAGGAATCCCATACGCGACAATTCTGCGTATTCACAGCGCCGTTTAGCGTAAAATGCGCGCCTCATCAGTCCACAGAATGTTCCAGGGCTACGTATCGTCAAAAGGCATTTTAGCCTAGAAACGAAATTCAAAGGCAAAGCGCGTTTGCGGATCCGGTGGATATAACTGGTACACTATCTGGATCTTATACAGGTAGCAGTGAAGAATGGACCGCAAAACGTTTCACCGTCGACCATGGAAATGTTAATTCATATGCTACAGCTCGAGCACTGGTCGCTGGTTACTGGGACATGGACGATCTGTCAGCCACTGCTACCGCTACTTCGTGCACAACGTCTTCCGCAATCGGACGGCGTCCTCGTCCTGGTAGCACACCTAACTCCCTTGTCTGTTTGGATTTCTGCATTATCTTTCGTAAACCTCTCGGCGTCATGGACCCTGTACTCATTCCCTTCACACGCAGAAATTATCGTAGTGCCGTTGCACTATTGCTGCTGTTCTGGTCTTAGCATGTTCTTTCTTTCCAAATGGCTTGGCGACTTCTGCAGATTGATTGTTCATAGACCCATTGCACTTTTGCATACGTCACCGCTGGAATTCTCTTCTCATTCTCTGCATAGCCTATACACAAAATTCATCACTATCTGTGCAGTCTGCAGCTCGCGCAGAAGTGGAGAACTTTAATTATAACCAACCTGTATGTTGACCTTACTTCATAGTGATGGTTAACTAACAAGACTCAAAGGGTTAAAGGAACTTCACTCAATTCAGAAACTGTACATCCAGGATAACGCAACCAAGTTTTAGTATAAAGTGTGGTCAAAAACAGTGCGCATCAAGGAGAAGCACGCAACTGGACGAAAGTTGATAGATTGAATACCTGTGAGGTAGAAGAAATCTTTAGAAATCATTAAGACGCTGATCCGCTTATGGTCTGGATGCAGGTTATTATCTGATGGGGTCCGATTTATAAAATACTTGGTTGGTCTCAGACAATGCTCCATCGCGTACGAGAAAGTGTGCCTAATTAACATGGGGCCGTCATGTTAAAGTGAATAGCGAAGTATTCGGTATCTGGATTCAAACCAGGGACCACGAGTATCTATTTCGAAAAGGACGTTGTCTCCAAATCTGTCTCCAAGTGTCCTCATTGGGCTTCCACTTTGACTACTCGGAGACAGGTTTACTACTGTACCAATGTCAAAGGGATCTGCAATTACTATGGAACAATCTCCAACTTTGCTTGCTCCAGGTGATTGGTAGGATGGCTGAAACGAAGTTTCAAGTGGACCCACTGATTCTCGATGGGCTAATTGTCATCTTGGTAAACTGGATGCTCCATGTTGTACTCAGCTTTTAGATGCTTCTGTACATAAGGCAGTTCACTGAAATCTTCACAGCCGTCTTGAAACAGTCTTCACTTGATGGCAAACAAATACGACGCTCGTGGCCTAATTAAATGACTAATTTACATAAGCTAATTTTGATGTGTACCTGCTTTGGCAGTTTTGCAGCGGTTCTTGTTTAATGGTTTGAAAGCAATTTCGTGTTGTTATGCCGGTCCCTGACTGTTAGCTCCTGTTCGCCGACCAGTTACGACGACAGCCAGTGCTTCCTTATGCCGGGTCCTTTAATGCAATCTCACCTTTCAACCCATGTTATACTTATTATTAACTGTCACCTACCTATCAATACTAACCAGTTTATTAGACTGACAAGATCTACTGCAGTTGTACTCTCCAGTACCAAAGTTTCGCAACTGACCTACACACCGCAGCTTGGTTCCTTAATACTGGATGCATGGTTCATCCTTTGATCCTTCACGCACATCACCAGAAACTAGGGTGAAAATACAAATAACGCTTTACAGTGATCCTTTAAAAGATCCAACTCTTTTATGCATAGTTATACCTGCTGGAATCCTCCAGGGAGTGTTCTTCAACTACGTGCGCCCGCAGTACATGAACTTTGGGGCCATCGGAAGTGCAATCGGCCACGAGATTATGCATGCTTTTGAGTTGAAAGGTAAGCTTTAACATTTGATGATGATGTTATCCATTTAGTCATAACCGACTCTTGAGCAAGCTCTCTCCATGCTATCCGATCTTGCACCATCTCTGTCAGTTGTTTTAAATTCAGTGTCGTGTCGGCTTTGATGGCGTGCAGCCACCGTATTCTCTGACGGCCTGGTCTTCTCTTACCGCTCACTAATCCCACCATTAGGTCTTTCTCGAGTGTGCCCGATCGCATCACATGTCCAAAATATGTGAGTCTGAGTCTCGTGATTTTGCCTTCTGATGACATATCTGGCCCGATGCGTTCCACCACTGCCTTGTTTGTCACCCTGGCTGTCCATGGTATGCGTAGCAGTCTGCGCCAGCACCACAGCTCGTAAGAGTCAATTTTTCTTTTGTCTGCTTTTTCAAGGTCCAACTTTCACAGTCGTACATAGCGATGGGGAACACGATATCATGAACTAGTCTGCATTTGTTATGCTGATATCTGCATCAGTTGTTGTGCTGATATCTTTGCTTTTCCATAGTTTTCTTATGCTCAGCATCGCGCTTCTACCCAAGGTTATTCAGCGCTTTATTTCGGGGCTGCACTCTCCACTTCGATCGACCCGAGATCCGAGGAAGGTAAACTCTTGCACACATTCTTTCTCTTCGTTGTCGATTGCTGTCTTGACATTACCGTCTCCTGCTGTTGTCATAAGCTTGGTCTTTTTGATGTTTAAGAGAAGGCCAAGCTTTGCACTTTCATCTTTGATCCGTTTTATCAGATGCTGCAGGCCGTCTTCCGTTTTCGAGAGAAGAGTTGTGTCATTGGCATATCGCAGATTACTGATGTTCCATCCACCGATTTTCACCCCAAATTCTCAGTGGTCGAGGCCTGGCTTTCGCATGATCATTTCAGCATATAGGTTGAATAGAATGGGGGACAATATGCAACCTTGTCTTACGCCCCTTCCTATTTCGAATCAGTCGGTGTTTCCATAAGCTGTGCGAACTGTGGCTTCTTGACCTGTGTGAAGCGATCTTATCAACTTGATCAGATGATCCGGCACACCGAGTTCATGTAAGGCCGTCCATAACTTGTCATGTATAACACAGTCAAAGGCTTTCTTGTAATCGATGAAACACATGTAAACGTGCTTCTGGAACTCGCGTGGCTTTTCTAGTATCCATCGTAGATTTGTGATATGATTGCGCGTCCCCCGGCCACGTCTAAAGCCAGTTTGGACATCAGGCATTTCCCTTTCGATGATTGGATTCAAGCGTTGTTGTATGATCTTAAGCAGGATTTTGTTCACGTGAGGAAAGAGACCGATAGTGCGATAATTTGAGCAGTCTTTTGAGTCTCCTGATTTTGGCAATGGGAAAAATACTGACTGTTTCCATTCTCTTGGCCATGCACAGGTTTCCCAGATTTTCTGGCACGGTGCAGTGAGGGCAGATGTTGGTATGGGCCTTAGCATTTCGATTGGAATGTTGTCGGTACCAGGGGCTTTACTGTTAGGTAATTGACTCATGGTCCATGCAACTTCCTCTGGGAGTATGGCAGGTTCTAATTCACCTGATGCAGCTTCCACACCCTGCGTTACTGGGCAATCACTGTTGCAAGTGTAAAGCTCTTTTGTATATTCGCGCCATCTATTTTCAATACTACTCTGTTCCTTACTTCTTTGCTCTTCTTATCTTTGATGGTACTTTTGCGTGCTAAGAAGGGCGTTCGAATCTTTTTCACATGTGCAAATGCGTTTCTGGTATGGCTCCTCGTTGCTTCCTCTTCCAGTTGCTTGCATTGCTGGTTCCAATATGCTTCTTTATCTCGTCTCCTTACCCGCTGCAATTCTGCATTCAATCTCGTAATCGCTTCTCGTTGGCCAGCTGCTTTGGTTGCTCTTCTTTGCTCTACAAGCTTTATGGTGCCCTCTGCTAGCCATTTGCATTTCTTCTCCAGCTTCTTCTGTGGGATATTCTTCGTGGCTGCTGCAAGAATGATCGATCGAGACTCCTGCCATAATTCATCAGACAGTTTCTCAGAGGTGTCGAGCAAATCGAACCTATTGTTCACTTCTATTGCGTTTTTAACATTTTATGAAAGGGCAATACTAGATATACAGATTGAGGGCAATACCCTTACCAAACATCGTCATTATTTTAGACTTCAATTTCATGCCCACGCTTTCACATGCTTCATGCATTCGCAGCACAAGACACTGCAGATCAGAGTCGCTCTCAGCAAGGAGGGCGGCATCATCAGCATACCGAAGGTAATCATTCATAGGCTGAGAACCAAAGACAATCCCAGCATTAAATCTTTCTACTCCTATATACAGTGCGTCCAAATATTTTAGGTGCATAATGAAATTTAACAACAACGAAAAATTAAGGAAAACGAGGCATGGCTTGCAAGAAAATTTGTTATACAGGGTGATTATAAAAAAACTTCACACTTCTAAAAAATTATTACATCAAAGCCCTTCAGAATATAGACACACCACACACGGATTCTTAAAGAAAAACTCTTGAAGTTTATTGTGATACAGTTAAAGATGTTCAGTATGCCCCCTGTAGTCGAATTCGTCCCAAACCCGCATTAACATGAAGAGTCCATCAATCCCACGTATCGCTACCGTAATGCGTTCTTTCAGCTCGTCTAGGTCACGGGGAAGGAAGGGGTAGGGTGAAGACCTTGTCCTTTACACACCCCCATAAAAAGAAATCACAAGGTGTGAGCTCGGGGCTCCGCGGTGGCCACTTTGCAAGTTCCAGGTTATTGTTTGCTCGACCAATCCACCGCGTGGTATTATCCTCAAGTTACGTAACAATAAACTTCCAGAGTTTTTCTTTAAGAATCCGTGTGTGGTGTGTCTATATTCTCAATAGCTTTGATGTAATAAATTTTTAAAAGTGTGAAGTTCTTTTGTAACTCTAAAACTAGTGGTAGGAATTTGATCAATTTTTAACGGTACATACCCTGTTATTTTACCAAAAATCATCATTCTAGATGTTACAGAACCTGAGTTATTAACTTATTGATCTTGGTGGCGGCAGTTTTATTTCTGTTCATATCTCAGTTAGCGTTCAAATTCGGATCCATGTTCATATGAACTTTTTTGCTTAGAATAACGCATACTACCTCCTCTCCAAGTTTGTGCAGACCGTTCAGATACACCCTGTAAACAAGGAAACTGATACAGGCCTCTGAAGCCCCGGCAGGGGCCCCTGGGCTATAATTTTTGAACGAAAAGGCCTAGGATTTTAGCCATTGTATTTGAAAATTTTATGCCCCTCCACTTATTATAGTCACGAGCCACTACTGCTCGTAACATTTTGATGCTAAAACTCTTATATCGTTGGATAACGATACCTTAACTAATTTTTCAGGTCTGCAGTTCGACGGGACGGGTAGCATCAACGACTGGTGGAAACCAGAAACGGATAAAAAGTTCCAGGAACGAGCCCAGTGTATGATCCACCAGTACACCCGTTATAAGAATATCAGATTAGGAAAGCACGTAAGGAACACCTTTTGTATATTTTATTTATTTATTTATTTATTTATTTATTTATTTATTACTTTGTTAATGAAATTACAAACCCGGATAACTCAGTACGGCAGAGCCGACGAGGTAATCTCAGGCCGGGAAAACAATTCAACTCTATGCAAAAACAAAAAAAATGAAACAGCAAAACAATGCAAAATTCATATACACTGCTTGACAATTGCTAAGAAACAGCAACATTTTTGTCAATAAATAGTGTCCCAAGAAATAAACGTTACCAAAACTTGAGTAGACGTATTCCAGTGACTTTATGAACAAAAAATGTTATGGAATTTGAACTAAGGAAACGAACAGAATGGCAAAAGCAGAAGAGGTATCATGAAGCATCAATGAGTGACTAAAGAAAAATGTTGCTTGTTTGTCACCGGTTTGAAACGTGAGACCCTTACTAGTGGGTATTGCCTCCTCAAACCGCAATGCATGTTTTGCATGCTTCCCACCAGACTGTTGAGAAGAGCAGTCGGGATCTTAACGCAGCTGTCAGTTCCTGCAATGTTCTGGGAGAGGGATTCCTTTGTGCCACACGTCTACCAAGAGCGTCCCAGGCATGTTTTATGGGAGTGAGGTCCCGGGAGTATCCGGGCCACTGCAAACGCTTGATATCCTCACTCTCAAGAAAATCCGAACACAAAGTCTGGACCAACTGCTCCACGGAAAAGAGGAACGTGATCCAGAAAAATGTCCCTGCAATACCGTGCTGTTATAACAGACCCTCCTGCAAAGATGTGAAGGGCTGCTTTGGCATCATGCATTGTGCCCCCCCCCCCCCCTCCACACAAAGACTCCTTGACCAAAATGTTGCACTTCCCGAAAGTTGTTGGTGATAACGAGTTCCCTTTTCACGCCAGATAAGTTGATACCCAGAATCACTCTGCATAGTGAATCGAGACTCTTCGGAGAACATCACCATGAACCACTCCTGATCGCCCCAAGCACGATGCTCGTTACTCTAATCTCTTCTGTCGATAGAGCGGTGATAGCGGAATACATTTGACAGGCTTCCGTGCATACAGCCCAACATCGTTCGACCGACGAGAAATGGTTCTGGCAGAAACAAGAGTGCCTGTAGGAGCGGCAAGATCTGTGCGTGTGTCTGATTTCTTCCTCTTTTTGCTGAAAGGGCTATGCTACGGTCCTCTCGAGCGGTTGTGCTCCTTCGCAACCACTACCCCCAAGTACACGTAAAGCGGATCCTCTGATTACAGCAGCGGTTTTCAAATGAAACACTTTTCGCAACGCCCATTGCTCGCGCAACTTCAGTCACACTTTGCCCTGCCTGGAGCCGTCCAACAGCTCGTCCACGGCGTAATCACGCTAATGACGTCTCTGCGGAATTCTGCAGACGATAAGTGATAGAGGGACTGAAAATTTACAGTAATGTTCGCAAAACACCAGCACGTGTATTCGCCCTAACACTCCTACTGATTTTCACTGAACCACAGCTCATTGGGCAAGTGACTTTTATTATGCGGGAAATAAGGAGAGAAGAGGAAGAGAAAAGAAAACTATTAGAAAGTTTGAAAATAAATAACGATAACTGTAAGGCGTATAGCTGATAGATATCAACAATACCATAAAAATTAAGCAGATGAGAGACGAAGTTGATTTAGAGAGCCTTAAAAGAATTCTTAGAAACCATTTCTGAATGCGAAAAAGTTGTAGAAGATTAAAGTTAACGGTTGCACCTCAGAAAATAGGCTGTGGCTATGTTCACGGCTACCGTAAATGCGTAACGGCTCACGACAGTAAGGAGTGACGTCATTTTCTATGAGAAGTGACGTCACAGTTA
>JAHWFO010052568.1:0-17900 GCA_023313115.1 Rhysida immarginata | reverse complement strand
AAGTTACAACAATAGGATTCGGAGTCTATCTTTAATATACGTCATTGAGTTGAAGCCACATCCTCCATGTTGGTAGACCCCTGCATGGCTGTTATCTACATGAGCAACGTGTAAATATTGCATTAATACGCTAAAATTTAACAAGGCATGATTGTCTCTTATAGCAAGAAATTTATGAAATTTCTATTTACGAAATAGTTAATCTATACAGGCTTGGGGTCTTCCAATATGGCCGATACAATCCCTCAACAATAGATTAGAAACCTTCAAGATTATGACGTCATGCCATCTCCTGTTATTAAACCTCCTTGGTAGGAATACGATAACAATAGCCGCTTGATGATATCCGCAGGCCTTCTCTATAGGAGGTGTTGGTTGAGTCAAATGAAAACTGGAAAACCGCTCCCATTGCGATTATAGCGGTATTGCATGCGCGTGGATTCTCGCGCCATCAATTGGATTTGGTCCCGCGTCCCCACGTGACCCAGCAGCGCCATACGGCGTTTCCAATTTGCCCCCCTGAAATGAAAGAAACGAGTCTATGCCTGCTAGGAGCTGCTGCGCCGCTACGAACTTGAAGATGACACCTTTTTGAAGTGGATTGTGACTGGAGACGAGTCCTGGGTCCATCACTACCAACCACAGACCAAGCGCTCCAGTAAGGAATGGCGGCACTCGACATCACCAAAGGCGGATGCAGCCAGCCATCCGCAGGAAAAGGGATGCTGACCTTGTTCTGGGTAGGACAAGGTGGAACATTACATGGATAAGGGCAAGACTGTGACCAGTGCCATCTGTAGTGAATTGGTGCGTGACATTCTGAAACCTGCTATACGTACCAAGTGCCGCGGACTCCTTAACAGGCGTTCTCATCCAGCATGACAACGCGCGACCTCATACCGCTCGTGCGACTATCATAGTGTCTCCCCCACATCGATCTATGTTAACTGGATGCACCACTCCCATTGCCAGTGTGGCAGGCAAGTGATGCCTTATAATCGACTACTTTTGCCCAGTAGGAAGGGCATCGCATCGATGTTAGTTAATATACTACATCGACGGAAAAACGCATCTTTTAAACAAGCATTAAACACATGTTTAGAGTTGATTTTCGGTCGTTTGATCCATCGTTAATATACATGGATGGTTTTATTTAAAAAATTAGCTAAAAATGGTGCAATTCTGTTCAGCTTATTTATTTATTTTAGTTGCATTCCGGATGGAATAAATTATATTTAAAATAATAAATTAGAGAAAGTGTAGTTCATAATTGGGAAAATATAGGTTACAATATAAATATTTAATAGGAAATCGGAATTGTTTACTTGCTCTTCAGTAAAACTCTAAGTCTTGATCCAATTGTCATTTAATATAATGTTCTGTAATTATTAATATAGAGTAGACTGGTTGGTGGTGGCAAATAATTACAATATTTTAATGACACCATTATGATAACAAAAAAAAATAAATTTTTTTTCGATGCCACGTAATTTATCAAACTAATTTAAAACGGCATGCCATGAACGAATATAAAAGAGTGATTAATAAGTGCAAAGATGGTTGATATGTATTCAGTGGTACATGTGCAATGCTGTTTTGATGTCGTAATGATGATAGTAGTTCGTTCCATAAATAAATAGCATTATAGGGGAAATGGTAGGAAAGATATTTGGATACCATTATTGAGAATTCAAATTTGTATCGACGTGTGATCCGGTAATCGGTGTTATGAATATACCAATCTCTAATGAATTCTGCGGGATGACCTTTTAGATGTAAAGCATTTGTCAATTCAGTAATAAGTCCAATGCAACGTATGTTTGGTAGAGTAGAGCGATGATAATAACTGCAAATTCGGGTAATTGAAGTAGTTTTGCTCAATTTGAATGCTGTACGTATGATTTGATTATAAGGTAAAGCACACCATCTTATGGTTGTACAAATAGGCGAAGCAAGGAAAACCTCTATTCGCCATAAATTACATAAACTAATTTTATTTAATCATGTAAAAAACTCAATAACTTGGACAGGTTAAAGATGCATATTAATCAATAAATGCCTTACTTTTCTTTGATACCTTTTCCCTTAATTTTTAAATAAATATTTCATATATTCTAAAATGAACGGATATATATTAAGAGGAGGACGAGACACAAGAACCCTGGAATACAATAAATAATAGTTATTAATTAAAAATGCAAATTAAATAAAAAATAAGATATAATAAACAAAAATAATTAATCAAAATCAAAATAAAAAGCTGACGTTTCGGATAGAGACTATCCTTTATCAAAGCAAAAAAGGATAATTCTCCAAAAGCAAATAGAATATTAGAGAATTATCCTGAAGTTATGAAAGTTGTCGACAATCGAACAGCGCAGGGAAAAACGAAACGAGCGGTCTGAAAGCAACGCTTTTACTGCCATACTCATCCAGGAAGTAACCAGGGGAAGTACACTGAACTAGGCAAGAAGCCAGATGAGACCTAGTTAAGTCATCCAGTGGATAAGATTGGGTCCTTTCCTATAAGGACGAATAAGTTGATTGTTGATTGACGAGGAGCTATGAGATCCAGTAGTCGGGAAAGATGGCCTTTTGGATGTTGTCAAAATTGATGTCCAGGACGTGTCGAGGCCTGCGATGCCTGAGGAAACTTCTAAACGTTAGTGGGATGGTCCTTAATCTTCGGAAGAAACTTCTTCAGTGACTCCTGTACATAGCTACCAATGGGAGGTATCTCAAAATCGGCGGAAATAGAAGTATTTGTTGCAACTCTCCTGTCAAGTTGGGCAAATGTCCTCAAGGTAACGTTTTGGAAGGTTTGGAGGTCCTTCCATCTGGACTTACATATTGTAGCCCAGGCAGGCATACCATAAAGCAAGATGGTTCGGATTACCGTCCTGTACAGCAATAGTTAGCAGTCCAATCCAAGCGCGCTGTTTCGCCCCAGAAGAGCTACCAGACTGAACTTTGCCTTGTTGATGGCGTAGGAGACATGGTCGCCCCAATTTAGCTTGGCATCTATTTCCACTCCGAGGTATTTGTAATGTTTTACCCATTCGAGCTCTCTACCAGAAAGGAAGAGAGGACTCGGGGGTTTCCGAAGTTTCTTTGTAATGAACATTGCCTTGCTTTTGTCAACATTTAGATTGAGTCTCCACTTAGCAAACCATTTCTCGCACTGATGTAAGGCATTCTGCAATCGAGATATGACATGAGCGGGAACGCAAGCAGTGGTCATGATGGACGCGTCGTCAGCGAACAGATACAGCTTGCATTTTGTAAATGTTGGGAAGTCATGGATGAAAAAGTTGAAGAGTGCAGGGCCAAGAACAGAACCCTGGGGAACACCAGCTTTGACGTCACACGGGTTTGACATGGAGCAACCAACCTTTACACGAAATATCCTGTTCGACAGAAAGGATCTAATCAAGGCAATAAGATCGTCCGGAAATCCACAAGTAATCATTTTCTGTATTAGGCCTTCGTGCCAAACCTGATCAAAAGATTTTCGGACATTCAGAAATACAAGACCACCATATTTAGCGCAGTTAAGAGGAGTGTTTAAATCTGCAACAAGCCTCCAGATCTGGAGTTGGCAGGAGTGACCTGGTCGAAAGCCGAATTGCTCTTCACGAACAAGATTGTTAGCCACACAGAAGTCGCTAAATCTCTTAAGAATGGCGCGTTCAAACACTTTTGATAGCATAGGTAACAAACTTATAGGCCTATAGCTGACAGGGAGAGCAGGGTTTAGACCAGGCTTCGGTATGGTAACGATAACAGACTCTTTCCACTTGACAGGAAAGTAACCATGTCTCCAGCAGTCATTCATGGCCCTGGTAATAGTCGCAACAACATTAGGAGGTAAGTTCTTGAGAGTGCTATTAGTGATGGAATCGATACCTGCTGCTTTCCTGCTTTTAAGATGCTTGATGACATCGGAGATTTCGTGAACACCAATAGTGTCCTCACAGGTAGAAATACGATGAGTGAGCTCGTATGCGATGCATCCATCGTTGACAAGACGAATATTTGGGAAATTATCCGGGTTGTCCTCACCAGGAGTGGTAAATTGTTTAACCAGGGATTCGGCGATCAGTTGAGCTTTATCTTGATCACCCGTGACAGCATTGCCATTTGCGGTAAGCAGCGGCGGTAAGTTGATGGGTCTGTTTCCTTTTAGAGCCCTTACGGTACCCCAGAGCGAGTTGTCCTGGACCGACAGGGACTTTAGCTTTTCGCTCCATCTTTGATTACGTAAAGATTTAACCTCCTCCTGGACCTTGCGAGCTAGCCTGTTGTATTTCGTCTTGAAGAAGGGAAGTCGTTTACGCTGCCATAACCTTCTATAGGAATTTCTTTCAAGTATGAGACGCCTGATGTAAGTAGGGAGGTCGAGATGTTCAGGACGCTTTCGATCAGTAGTGAAAGTACTGGAAGCTGTAGCATCATTGATAACACGAGTAACAGAACTGATATTTGCATTAATATCCTCATTGTCAATAACCTCCTTATATGGAATGCTGTTTTCTCTAAGGATATCCCTGAAGAGTTTCCACGGTGGTCAGAGGATAAGTCGTCGACTGTGAAAATATTATAGGGCTTAAAGAATCCTTTAAGAACTACAACGTCCAGCACGTCGCTGACAGGAGAATGGTCGCAGTAGTAAGTGTCATCAAGGGGTCCAGCAACAAAGGTGTCAATCTCGTTTAGAGTATATCCATAGAGGATATTGTCATTTTGGTTGGAGCATTTGGAATTCCATGCAGGGTGCTTAGCATTAAAGTCTCCCCCCATAACCACTGGAACGGGCCCAGAGAGCAGCTCATCAAGCTCGCACGGTCAAAGCTTGTGCCTAGGAGAATTATACAGAGAGGTGAAATTAATTTCACCTGCGTCGGCGTCATTTATTATCACGGAAACAGCTTCCATTCCTACATAATTTGGAGTGACAGTCTTACGATGATCAATGCCATCTTTGACAATGATAGCTGCTCCACCAAATGCTTGACTGGCGTTCTTACCCAGAGGTCGATCCTTTCGATAAACATTCGAACCTGGCAAGTTAAAAGCTTGAGTTGATTCCAGGTGCGTCTCACACACGAAAGCTATGTCATTATTCCAATTTATGATGAAATTGTAATATTCGATGCGCTTCCGATATATTCCCCTGGCGTTCCATATATTGCATCGAAGCTTTCCGTGGGTAATTGTTCTGTATTGGTGTCTGTCCATGGTCAGTTCTTGATTTCGTGGGACGCAACCTGTGGCAGTACATTGCCACTTTCCTTACAGAGGTTAAGAAGGTTACCCAGACTCCTATAAATGCTACGCAATTGGATTGGATCGACCGCATCTGAATGAGAAGAGCTGGATGCGACTGAAGCATAGGTTCTGCCATCAACTACTTTAGTGCTTTTGATCCTTTTGACTTGGGGATATTTCGGACACTTGGTGTAACTTGAAGTACGAGGTCTGTTCAAAAAATACGTAGACTGTTTGAATTGCGCGGGCCCTGTTGGTCCCAATCAAAATCGCTTGGTGTCGCCATCTTCTGACAGATCCGCTGATTACAAGGCAGTTTTTTGATTGCAAATATCAGTATTGGTTGATTAGCTACGCGGTTGTTTGTGAAGTGTTTTTTTTCGTTTGGCGGATTTTTAGAATGAGTGACTTGAACGAGCAAAGAGTTGCTGTGAAATTTTGTGTTAAACTCGGAAAAACTGCCACTGGACGAGTGGAAGAGGCCAGAAATGTGGACGAGAGGTGACTGGTTGTTTCATCACGACAACGCTCCAGCCCATTCAGCCCTCAGAACTCGAGAGTTTTTGGCCAAACACTCGATCACTGTTCTTCCTCACCCACCCTACTCACCTGACCTCGCTCCTTGTGACTTCTTCTTGTTTCCCAAACTCAAAAGACCTTTGAAAGGAAGGAGATTTGAGACGATTCCCGACATAAAGGCAAATGCGACGAAGGCGCTGAAGGACATCACAAAAGAAGCGTTCCAGGACTGTTTCCAAAAGTGGAAACACCGTTGGGATAAGTGTGTGTGTCGGGGAGGAGAGTACTTTGAAGGGGACCCAGATGTGTAACTTCTGAATAAAGTATATTTTGTTTTATGACGTCAGTTTACGTATTTTTTGAACAGACCTCGTATGCTGACCATCACAACGAATACATTTAGGGGGGTCTTTACCCTTTACATTTGTACAAAGCAAAAAAGGATAATCCTCTAAAAGCAAATAGAATATTAGAGAATTATCCTGAAGTTATGAAAGTTGTATTAACGGACGCGTTTATATATGGTTTGCATGGGGAATAGTAATATGGTATTGGCTGAAAAACAAGAAGAGAACAAATGAGATTAATTAGAAGAACTGTTGGGATAGGACAGGACGGAGGACAAATAGGAAATAATAAGGGGGCGGCGAGAAAAATGCAATAGGATGACACATATGAAACTGAAATTATAAAAAAGTTCAGAAATGAAAGGGTGCCTAGCAAAAAGATTTCGTAAAATTCCCGAATTCCTGAAAAGGCTGTCATGAAAGAATATTATTGTCAATAACAATATTAATGAAAGAATATAATTGTCAAGAATGACAATTGTCAATAATATTCTTTCATGACAGCCTTTTTTGTCTGCTGATAATCGGAAAAAATCAAGGAAAATTCAGGAATTCGGGAATTTTACGAAATCTTTTTGCTAGGCACACTTTCATTTCTAAACTTTTTTATAATTTCAATTTCATATGTGTCATCCTATTGCATTTTTCTCGCCGCCCCCTTATTATTTCCTATTTGTCCTCCGTCCTGTCCTATCCCAACAGTTCTTCTAATTAATCTCATTTGTTCTCTTCTTGTCTTTCAGCCAATACCGTATTACTATTCCCCATGCAAACTATATATAAACCCGTCCGTTAGTACAACTTTCATCAGACATGGTACATATATCAAGATCCTGATATCGGTATGAGGACAGGACACAAGGACAGGCCATAGGACTAGCTCTTCAAGGTATCATTTCATTACTCTCATTTTCACGGTGCGTCCTTTTCAGGGCGATATTCACCTTCTGTTATGTCTTATGTGCTGGTCCCTGGCGTTGGAATTAATATTCCCGTAAACCAGTACATCAAGACGCTCATTATCCTTCTGGGTCCCTGGCGTTGGGATTAATTTCCTCGCAAACCTAGCTAAGGACTTTTCATATCATCTAGTATTATTCTAATCATTCACGAGTGGGTCCCTGGCGCAGAATTAACTTTCTCGCAAACCTGACTTTTCTTTTTTCCTTAAAGCTAGGTGCGTCCTTCTTAGGATGGCTTCTTTAGCACACATCTAGCTGCGAGGTTACTCCCCCCCCCCCCTCTGGTTCTATACAAATACATTTTAGGATTATGACGGCTTCGTCCAAGTTAACTACATTGCTAGTGGCAGATAGTAAAACTGTGTCCTGCGAAAAGGCCTACCGGGATGCCTGCTTGGATGCTAGGTTTGCTGCTTTTGACCTAGTGTTCAACGAAATGTTAGAAGCTCTCCGGGATGAAATAAATGCTAAGTATAGAGCACTGGAAGAAAAAGTCGAATCCCTACATAAAAGTTTTGAAGAGAAGTTCGAAGGTATCAACAAGGAAATCAAGGACTCTCGTAGGGATGTCATTGAAAAGATAAGCGAACTGAAGGAAGCCTTTGGGAAATGTTCCGGGACTCCGAAGGCAGGTAACTCCAAGGAAGATACACCTGTTGATAACAGCAAGGTAAGTAATGTTTTTAATAATATTGCCTGTGCTAAAAGTTTAGAGTCTATGGATATAATTGAAAATAGTGACTGCTCGACAAACGGTGGCTATAAGAGAAGTCACTCTGATGGAACCGATGAAGAAGTGGATAGCAGTCCCTGGATTGGTGTTGCTAATAAAAAATTCAGAAAAGGCACGAGGATCGATAACCTAAAGACCGTCTCCAGAGTAAACGAAGAAGTCGTCAGCGCCACTAGAATGAGGAATCCGAAGAATGTACAAGGTCGCTCGGCTAATAAAGACCATAGGATCACGAAGAGGTATGTACCGCCAATTATCGTGCGGACTCATGGCGTCCCGTTTAAGACGATTTTAACTGAGCTCGAGAAGCATGTTCCAGTGGAAAAGATCACCGTTCATACGGGCAGAGCTGAAACCGTCAAAGTTAAATGTGAAGACGAAGAAACGCACAACAGGTTAGTCTCTGGAATTAAGTCTGATAATATTTTAAAAATTCAGCTTCATCAACTGAAGTCGGAGAAGATCTTGAAATACGTAATTCCAAGAATACTGATGTGGATGTTACGTATGACCTCGATGACTTCCAAGAAGACCTAAAAAGAGCCAACTACTTCCCGGAAAAAGTTATTCGATTGAGGAAAGCCAAAGGATTCATTGATATGCCGATGGTTTTGGTTCTACTCCCGTACACCGAACACAACCAGTCATTGAAAAACATAATACGTATTGGGCCGCTGGCAGTTTCAGTGGAGGCCTTTCGAGGGAACAAGAAGCCACTACAGTGTTACAACTGCCTGCGCTTCGGACACGTATCCATGGGCTGCACAGAAGATTCTCGTTGTAATAAATGTGCTGAGGGGCACCAGTCAAGAGATTGCCCCAAGATCAAAGGACAAGACCCCCCAAAGTGCATCAGATGTGGTGGACAGCACACATCAAGCTACACGAAATGTCCAAAATACCCCCAGGTTCAAAGGATGTCTAGTTCTAAAGTGACAGCAGGCAAATCCTATGCTGCCGCTGTGTCTACGCTGGAAGATAAAGGCCTCAACATCAACGACCTGCCAGGTTTGTATAAACAATTAGGGCGTATCTTTCATCCGTTTTCTAATCTAGGCAAAAGTTATCCACAGTTGAATGGGCTCCTTACGACCAACTAATTTTAGTATGGCTGCACAACGTTATACTGTAATCAACAAAGGTGAACTTCGGTGCGTGATATGGAACGCTAGGGGCATTCCCCGAAAGTGTATAGAGTTTCACAACTTTCTGATAAAGCAACAAAATGACGTTGCTTTCCTCTGAGAAACTCGCCTCAAACCAAGCCAAGACTTCAAGCTACCTGGCTATTGTGTGTACCGTAAGGATCGAATGGCTTCAAATGCTGCAAGACGTGCGTCTGAGGGCGCTGCGATCATCATTAAGAATTCAACACCAAGAATTAATATCCAAGTCTTATGCAGGTATGGAATCGCCCTCCATCATTATCAATGACGTCTCCTGTGGTGAAGTGAAGTTCGTGGCGCTCTACAATTCACCTAAACATTATCTTGACATTTGCGAGCTTGATGAACTCTTCAGTGGTGACACTCCAGTCGTCCTGGCTGGTGACCTAAATGCCAAACACCCAAGCTGGAACTCCAGAACGCAGAATTACAACAGCATGATTCTCTATAGGTACATACAAGGTAGAGATGATATCATCGCTGCTGGACCTGTGGAGGACACCTACTACTGCGACCACTGCCCTAGTAGTGACGTTTTGGACATCTCGCTCTTGAAGGGTTTCTTCAAACCGTACAATATCTTCACGATTGATGACCTTTCTTCTGACCACAAGCCTGTGGCGTTGAACTTTGACAATGTTGACATAAATTTCCGAGAGGAACTCGTACATCATTAAGACTGGAAGCTCTACGAAGATATTCTTAAGGAATATGGCTACCATCCCGACGTTGCTTACTGTACAGAGGACATCGATCAACTTGTTGATGACATCAGCAGATGTATTAACAGTGCCATAGAAGCTAGTAAGTATCCATCAGAGAATAAACCTTCTCATCGAATCCAACTCACTCCTGGAATCCAACGCCTAATTGCTGAAAGAAACAGGACCCGTAGACTATGGCAACGCTATCGTGAACCTTGGCTCAAAACCAAGTACAAGAGGTTAGTGCGAAGAGTTCAAGAGGAGATAAAAGAGCTTCGCGACGCTAGATGGAATGAAAAACTCAAAAGCTTGTCGGCTCGCGACAATTCCATTTGGAGTATGGTCAGAGCTTTACAGAAGAAGAAGAACCTTACACTTCCTCCACTCCGTACACCACAAGGTGACTATGTGCAAACTGATCAGGACAAGGCCCAAGTCATTGCAGATTCACTGGAAATGCAGTTTGTTACTCCTACCAACGATAAGCCCGAGAGCCAAATCATGTCCCAGTGTGTGGAAGAAGGTATTGTCAACTTTGATGAAGTCCCACAGCATTTAACGAAGAACAGCATCGAGGCTGGAGAGGTCGCCACCATCATAAGTAAACTGAAAAAGAAGAAGGCTCCAGGAAGAGACAAGGTGAGTAATAACGCGCTTATAAATCCCCCGAAGAACTTTATTGACTATCTCACTAATATCATTAACTTCTGCTGGAAATTTTCTTACTTCCCTGTGGCTTGGAAGCAATCTATTGTGTTGAGTATCCCCAAGCAGGAGCAAAATCCTGCAATTCCGGCGAGTTACCGACCTATTAGCCTGCTACCCACGATGTCCAAAGTGTTGGAGAAAACGATTCTCGTCAGATCCCAAGACCACTGTCTAGCAAATGACCTTTTTCGGGAAGAGCAGTTTGGCTTTCGTGCTGCCCACTCTTCTCCGATGCAGATATGGAGGCTCGTTGAAGACCTGAGCACCCCCCTGAACCTCTCCAGGTACTGTGGGGTGGTATTTCTCGATGTCAGTAAAGCTTTTGACCAAGTGGGGCATGAGGGCCTTGTCTACAAAATGTTCCGAGACGGGTTCCCTGCCGATTTGATTTTGTTGGTGAAATCCTTTCTTGACGGCAGATCTTATCAAGCCAAAGTTGGAGAAAATCTTTCCACACCCCGTCTTGTAAAGGCCGGTTTCCCTCAGGGTTCTGTCCTCGGGCCTGTGCTATTTAATTACTTTGTACATGATTTCCCGGAACCCGATAATTGTAATCTGTATTTTTATGCGGATGATACTGACATTATGACATGGGCACACCAGCCGGCGCACGTTATCACTCGGCTGCAGTGCGCCTTGAAGCAGTTCGAAGACTGGTTTAACTGCTGGAAGTTGAACCTTAACGTCGGAAAGTGCAAGGCTTTGTACCTCAATAGGAAGCTCAAGCATCCCCCAGATTCTCTTGTTCTGTTCAATAAGAAACTGGACTGGGTGAACAACTACAAGTATCTGGGAGTTATCATTGACTCAAGACTCTCATGGAACCGGCATATATCCTATGCTCTGAACAAAGCGAAGAGGGCTAAGTACAGTATCATAGCTCTCATAGGTCGCAACAGCGCCCTCAGCATTGACAACAAGCTACTTCTCTACAAATCGATTATCCGGACCATACTCCTCTATGGCATGCCTGCGTGGGCGACTATCTGTAAAACCAGATGGAGTGAACTACAGTCATTCCAGAATGTTACCCTGAGGACCATTGCTCAGCTGGACAGAAGGACGGTGAAAAACCAATCCATCCACTTGGATTTAAACATGGCCCATATCGGAAAGTTTATACAGGATCTCCTTTTGATTATGATACAGAAGATGAAGACTCACGACAATAAACTTGTGAATGGAATACTGAAGAACTCATTGAATATGAACTGGCATACGAAGTATCGTAAACCGAGGCACGTTCTTGACATCAATTTTGAAGATATTAGCAACGTCTCTTTCCCGGACTACTGGAAGATGTGATAATCTTCTTTCTCCTTGTGTTTTTTATTTCGTTTGTATTTTGTTTCTGACAATCGTCAATCTTATTTTCTATTTTGTATAATATGGAAGACCGCTTGGGTTGGTTAGGCTTCTTGACTACCTCATTGTATTTCAGTTGGAGTTTATTCTGGTTGGATTTGCTTTGTGAAAGCGCTGCTTTCGTCCCATCCTAACAAATGTACACTTCACTGTTCGATTGTCGATTGTCGACAACTTTCATAACTTCAGGATAATTCTCTAATATTCTATTTGCTTTTAGAGAATTATCCTTTTTTGCTTTGGTAAAGGATGGTCTCTCTCCGAAACGTCAGCTTTTTATTTTGATTTTGATTAATTATTTTTGTTTATTATATCTTATTTTTTATTTAATTTGTATTTTTAATTAATAACTATTATTTATATACTCTAAAATAAAATTTGTTTTTTTTTTAATATTTTAATTACTGATTATAATTTTCGCATGTCCACAAAAATAAATTCAATAATCATCGAAGAAATTAGCCAGCTTGCAATGTTAACATACAGGGTGTTTCAAAATTATGTACAATAAATTTAGTGACATATTCTTCAGGTCAAAAGAAGACGAAAATGTTCTATAGCACTTTGTCTGGAAACGATTTGTTTGCGAGTAATCCAATATGATACAGTAGGGAAGCACGGTAGTTAGCGGACGATATTTTAGCAGTTCCAGCGTTTCGACCCAACACTAGGTTGAGTGGTTTGTTCCATTTACACCTACTTTAGGGTTGTTCCATTAGTTGTGTACGGTTGTTTCCATTACTGTAGTTTCACTACTGTACATCCACTAGGAATATCAATTTCAGAACGTTTGCGTGCTTTGACATACGCATTACGATTTACGTAAAAAAAAAAAAGTCATGGACACGTAAGAGAGTCACAAGTTAAAAACTTTCTGTTGCACGGGCATGTGCTGCTGAAATATACCGAGAAAGAGATTATCCTACAATTACAAATGTTTTCACGAAATTTAAAGAGAGGACTGGATACCGTGGGTCAAGTTCTTCCTTCGCCGTCAACATACTTGAAAAGCAGCGTATGAAATACGGAAAAATCGACAATCGAAAGTTTTATATGGAACGTACAGATGTAGTAGCTCAAAGATACCGAAATTTACGACAGATACAACTGCTACGTTAGAGACTAACTCATTAAAAGGTTTGGTTTGTTTGGTATTCACGTGCTTTTCAACTGCTATGGTCATTTCAGGACGGCGTTATAGGGGCCGCAAATTTTGCCTCGCAAGGGTTCTTTAACGTGCAGCCGGCAAACGACTACACGAGGGACCAACGGCTTTACTTCCCTTCCGAAGGAAGTGCGTGATCTCAGGATTTCCCCCTGAAAAATCTTCGTCGTCCTCGGCCGGGATCGAACCCGCGTACTCGGGCATCAGAGGCGATCACGCAACCACTGAGCCACCGAGGCCGATTCATTAAAAGCCACGCTGCATCGTTCCCGCGTCGATCGGACATAGTCAAAATTTCGAGTCAGACACTGGTGGCTCCAAAATGAGCTTTGTGACGGGCTTTGAACGGTCGCGACCGGTCGGGCTTTTTAGACACACCCTCAATTGCCATCTGCTGCTGTCTATTTTATCTGAATTGGATTCGTGCTTATTGCTGTGAGTAGTGGAAGAAAGAAGTTCCGTTAAGCGCATTAATACACCGCTTTAACAATGGAGTCCTTGTATTAATATGTGTGCTCAAATTTTTTCGTTTTCGTGGTTTATTTTGAAAGAAACAAAAATCCGCACTCTTAATTTGCAAGCATCTATTGTAGCTTCAATTGAGTAACATATTTCAATTTGGTGGAAATCTGTGACATACATGTTCGAGGGATTTCCTTGTCAGCTAACTCCTACCAGTACATCATGATCTTCTTTATGATAAAGTAAATTGATGAAGTTTGACTTGTTATATGCTGAAAAGCATATATTGGTTTCGCTCTGTTTGTGTGTGTGTCTGTCTGTCCGTCCGTCCGTCTGTATGTCCGACGATTTCTCGAGAATGCTTTAACTTTTTCAAGTTTTTTTTCGCTGTTCGATAGAGACCCTTCCTGAGCTCACCTGATTAGTTTGTAATTGAAATCGGTCTAACAGACACGTGACTATTGAGGCCCAAACCCCCCAATTAATTTTTTTTATTGGCAATATAAGGCATGTAATATGTCATTCGAACGGGAATGACGAGCACAAGACGAATATGACATTCTTTTCGAATTTCGAAATGCTAATCCGAGAAAATGACCCCAAAAAGTACTAAAATGAGCCCTTATTACGAGCTTTAGCTAAAGCTATATATAAGAATACAAGCATAATCAATATCTTTGTGTCTGGCCGGCCATCGTTTGCACGATAACGTGAAAATGGAAGAACTCAACTGCGATAGATCAACTTTTGATGAGCTCTCGTGGGCCCCTTCAGGCACGTGCACTAATGTTAAGAATAAGAACTTAGGGCATGTAATATATCAATTGATTCGTACCGACGAGTCATAAGTGAACACAGTGTTACTTTTTGTTTATCACTTAAGCATTGTTGATGGCAGCTTGGAGCACGTGCCCATAGTGAAGCTTTGTCGAAACACGTGCTCATTTCGTTTTAAAATTCAGTGCTGTTTTAAAATTCAGTGCTCATAGGCTTATTGTAAAATGTTAGGTCTATTGTTAAAAATGGCTAATTAATGTTAGGTCTATTGTTAAAAATGGCTAATTAATGTTAGGCCTAAAGTTAAAATGACTATATAATGTTAGGCCTATTGTTAAAAATGACTAATTGGCAGTTGTCAGCCCTCTAGCGGCCAATGACTCAAGCTTCCAATATGGCCGCCGAAGAGGGGAGGTGAACAGCTATCGATACCTCACAGCATGGCAGCTAGTGATGCAGCTACTTTAATAAGCAATATATTCATCGCTGATATTTTAAATTATCTTAGACTGAATGCCAGTAATGAAAGAAAAAAGTGCTTGGTAGAGGGGAAAGCAGTTTTAAATGCTCAGCATGTAATATTTTGTGGAAGAAACAGTATCGCATCTTCGCCTTCAATACACATGATAGCCCTTGTGCTAAGGAGTAGCAGTGTTAGTTCCACCCCACATGAGATAAACCTAATTATCAACCCTTGCCAGGGCACTGATCATATAAAGGTACTAATCAAAACATATTATAGCTCGCGCAACGAAAAAATGGATCAATCAGATTCGTTCTCTTATTGACTGCACAGATCTAGCGATTAACGAACGATTTGACCGACGAATCCCTTGATGAAGATAACGATCGATGCATTCAGCCACAGTCACAATCTCCGAAAGAGCGTCCTTTTTAAAGGACACAAAATCACACCGAAAGAGAAAGATATCAGGCAAGGTATATAAAGATAACATACCTTGGATATCAAGAATCAACTGGTTAGTCTTGATTCTGATTGGTTGTCGCTCCCATCTTTGGCTGTGATACTATAAAATCTTCATCGCAAGATTCGTCTGCCAAATCGTTCGTTAATCGCTAGATATGTGCATTCGATAAGAGAACGAATCTGATTGACAGTTGATTGACCCCCTTCTTTCTTTGCGCGACCTATAATATGTTTTGATTAGTACCTTTATATGATCAGTACCCTGGCAAGGGTTGATAATTAGGTTTATCTCATGTGGGGTGGAACTGATACTGCTACTCCTTAGCACAAGGGCTATTATGTATATTGAAGGCGAAGATGCGATACTGTTTCTCCCACAGAATATTACATGCTGAGCATTTAAAACTGCTTCCCCCTCTACCAAGCACCTTTTTCTTTCATTACTGGCATTCAATCTAAGATAATTTAAAATATCAGCGATGGATATAGAGTGGTTCGTGCTTGTTAAAGTATCTGCATCACTAGCTGCCATTGCTGCATCACCTCCCCTCTTCGGTGGCCATATTGGAAGCTTGAGTCATTGGCCGCTAGAGGACTGACGACTGCCAATTAATGTTAGGCCTATTGTTAAAAATGGCTAATTAATGTTAGGCCTATTGTTAAAAATGGCTAATTAATGTTAGGTCTATTGTTAAAAATGGCTAATTAATGTTAGGCCTATAGTTAAAATGACTATATAGCGTTAGGCCTATTGTTAAAAATGGCTATTTAATATTAGGCCTAACGTTAAAAATGGCTAAATAATATTAGGCCTATAGTTAAAAATGGCTAATTAATGTTAGGCCTATAGCTAAAATGACTATATAATGTTAGGCCTATTGTTAAAGTGACTATATTATGTTAGGCCTATTGTTAAAAATGGCTAATTAATGTTAGCCCTATTGTTAAAAATGGCTAAATAATATTAGGCCTATTGTTAAAAGTGGCTAATTAAAGTTAGGCCTGAGGTTAAAAATGGTTAATTAATGTTGGGCCTATTGTTAAAAGTGGCTAATTAAAGTTAGGCCTATATTTATAAATGATGTGAGTGTGGATAGAATCAAAGGTATTTCTATTGTTTATTTAAACCAAGTGAAAGTGAAATATTGAAATTTAAAATCACATCTGCGTCACAGGTAAAGCTCCTTGGAATGCTTACAAGATTTTTCCCGACAATGCTTTGCAACAATGATTAAGAAGGGATGAATGGTTACTTTGATTAAGAAAGGATGAATAGCTATAGCGGTGGAAAGAATGAATAGCGAATAAGTTTGAAACATTTGTTAGACGTGCGAGCATTTCATTTCTCATTTCACGCGTGTTTGGAAAGATTCGTATGAACGCTGCAATCGAATACGTAAATTGACATGCAGTTTTCGCCCAAGGTTGATAAAGAGAAGGTGGCCTCTATCGGCCGAATTCTCTCAAAAGCACTCGCAATGCATTCTGGGATTGTGACGTCACCTGGAAGGCTGGTAGCAGACGATCTTATGTTCAGATGCCTGGAGTTCCATGTGCGTTTGCAAATTGCAATAATAATTCGGCTGTCACTAAAAAAAATGAATCGAAGAAACATGTTATGTATCATCGCTTTCCAAAAGATGAATATATTAGAAACATATGGATTCATCGGTGTAAGCGAAACGATAATTGGAATCCTAATACAAGTCGAGTGTGTTCAGAGCATTTAGATGAAAACGATTATGAACGAAATTTAAAAGCTGAACTGTTAAACATTATAGCTCCGAAGGTATATAAGCATTTCTTTACTCCCCCCCCCCCCCAACTTATACCGTATTTATCCGATTATAAGATGAGGTTGTTATCTCGTGTATTCCAAATTTAGAGGGCAAGAATCGGAACTTCAGCCCCGAGAAGCTACCTCCTAGGCGGGTGGCTTCACTACATAAGCTCATTGCTGCTTCTGTCTGTGTGAGCAGGTGGCTTCACTGTCATACCTAAATACACCGAGTTAGCATATTATTATGACTATCTGACATGTTTATGATGATGACTGACTTGATTAAAAACTGTCTGATGTAAACGCCCAAAATTATTATTAAAAAGAAGATGAAAGCTCGTTTGGATACCATGAGGCAACATTTAAGTGAAAAAGTAAAACAAGATGTTAAGAATTGTAATTGTGAATTTATAATTATACAAGCAAGAATGACATGTTGACTTCAAAATTTACTTTTATATGTTGCGGTAAATAAACAGTTTAAAGATAATCTGAGGAAATATATAGACTGGTTGAGAGCAGGTAATCATCCTCTTACCCAACAGGAAAAATAAAGCTTTTTCTAAGTCTACTGGGGACATGGACGAAGCCGTCGCGATCTACACAAAGCCATGGGACTACGTCACTTGTATTGTAGAAACGTCACGAAAACCGATGGGATATTTTGAAATATGAATTTTGTATTTTAGATAAATAAGTATATACAGTTTAATAAAATGCATTAATGCCAAACATGGGTCATTTAATTTTTTAATAAATCATTTCATTTTAGATTTTAAATATCCTTATTTTGTTTTTAAACTTCTTTTTGCCTGACGTCACAAAATCAGTGCAACGGCACAGAGTCAACAAAAGACTTTCAGAGGGTGTTGACAGAGTAGGGAAGGAATCTGTGGCCAAGGCCTGTTTAAATCGCCTCGGCTTCGACATGGATCAATCTCCTTGGGATACCATTTCTAAAGCGAGCCTCATAAGAGGATTTAAAAAGTGCTACATTTCAAATGCATTAAATGGCA
>JAHWFO010052563.1:0-33156 GCA_023313115.1 Rhysida immarginata | reverse complement strand
CTTTCAAAAGCTTTCAAAAAGGCTATAGCAATTGCAGACTGCCCTTGAAATGCTATGAAGTGAGGAAGAGGCAATTAAACCAATATTATATAATGCTTTTTTTTTTTTTTTTTTACTGGCATTGATAAGGAAATAGCAAATGTACATGCAACTTATTATTGAAGAGATATAAAATATACATACTGTGAAAGTTGTCATCCCAACCATATAATGATTTAAAGGTGGCTGCTCTATGAATTTTATTCATTCTCAAAGCAAAATATATATGATCTTATTGCAATAACTTAGCACCTGTGCTTTGACACTGTAATTGACTTGAGTTTGAAGAATATAGTATAGGATCTTTTATCCAGAAATCTTGAGATTTGGGATATTTTGGAAAGGTTTTTTTTTTTTTTCATAATTTTAAGCACTGAAATCTTATCAATTGAACTAAATTTACATGGCATAATTTATTCGATTGTATGGCTTAATGATCCAATTATAGTTATATCTGGGTTAATTTTTTATTACAGATTTAATTTTTTATTCTTAATACGTGGATATCACTATTCTTCTGCACAGGGTACATACTTGGTCAAGAGTAGCAGTGTTCTAGGTAGGTTCTCTACGTGTAATCTTAGTCAATCATTGTGACAAGATGATCAGAAGGTACACAAATACCCTTACATATAGCGGCCAGGTTCAGCTAGTTTTGTGTCTGCCACAATAACTCCATGTTCTTCTCCTTTCTAGTTTCTTACAAGGGAAAGTTGGTACCGTAAGTATTCTGCTATAATGCGATCACATTTTTAGAGCTCAAAAAAACAATAAAAATTTTACTTTCTTGTATAATGCGATCCCCATTTTTTGATTCAGCACTAACTTGGGAGAAATGAAATATGCAAGAATGCAAAAAAAATCTCTATTTTTACGATTTGAAAAATGTATAACCTGGATCTATGCAATTAAAAAAACTTCAAAATCTGATTCATTATCACCTGTTTCTTCAAAAAGTTCCTTAAAACAGTTCAGATGGTGATTTATTTAAAATAATAAAAGGTTATTTAATTTTGAAGGCAAAAATGATACAGTTATATGTGTAGTAGATTACATGTAGTTTTATTATATGTTCATTTTTTGAAATTATTAAAGAACATATGTATTCATGCACTAAATACTGTAATAAATAAAATAAATAAAGAAATTAATTTGGAGCTGATCCTCCAAGCATCAGGTAAAGATATTATTTATAAAACATGGCTGTTAAAAATTTTACTGGTCGAAAATTTATTTCATTTTTTACCTTTAATGCTACACATGTTTTTATTGTCATGCCTATATTGTTCAATTATTATCAATAAACGACAGCAAGAGAAATTATAATAAATAAAACGTGATCACAGTGATTTTTTCACCAATGGCATTGCCTTTTTGTTTTTGAGAATTCACTTTTGTATTAGCTTTTGGAGACGAAAAATTGAGGAAAAAAAAGGGAATTAATGTATTGTATATTGTATATACTATATAATGTACTGTAATATGCCAGTTGAAAAAGGAACCTGCACCCTTTCAGAAAGGAATAAATGCTGAATATCCTTTTCAGAAGGTGGTCCTGGATATCGTGGGGCCAATGTCCGAGACAAGTAATGGAGAAAAATACATCCTTGTTTGCATAGACATAATGTCAAGGTATCCTGAAGCTTTCCCTTTGAAAGATCAGAAGACCACTACAGTTGCTAAGGCATTCATGGAAGGCATAGTTTGTCGCTATGGGGTACCCAAGTATTATCTGACAGGCGAACAAACTTCACCTCAGAAGTAATGCGTAACGTACTTGAAGACCTTGGCATTACTCATACTTGTACAACAGCCAATCGCCCCAATTCAAATGGTCTCATGGAAAGAATGAACCAAAACATCCTTGAAACTTTGAGGTGCCTCTGCGATGGGAAACCTTATGCTTGGGATAGATTCCTGAGCGCTGCCCTCTTCAGTATCTGGACGACATACAATGAGAATACTAGAGACACTCCCGCCTATCTACTATACGGGTTTGACCCAACAACTCCTTGGGATGGGGAATGGAAAGGGGAGACGGGCATGGAAATGAACACCTATAAGTCAGAACTTACAGCTAGACTGAGAGTTGCGCGTAATATAGCTAACCAAGAGAGTGACATCCATAGGGATGCCAAACTTAGGCAGCGTAATCAGGGAAGGCACTTGGGAGATTTCCAGGTGGGGGATAATCATCAAGGGAAGGAGAAAAAACAAACGAGGGTTTAACTATGGGGGTCCCTATCATATAACTCGAAATCCGAGCTCGGTAAATTATGAAGTTCAGGGATCTGGTTTGCAGGACAGACAAATCGTTCACATTGACAGGTTAAAGGCAACATGAGTTCTAGGGGAAATCGTTACAGATCAGAGGTTCATCAACCTCAATAGGCAGTGACAACAGAAACCCAGAAGAAGATGAGGATGGAGATTCCATCATCCCCTACCAGAGTGGTACTCCGGAAACCCAAGAAGAAATCAATGAAGGAACCGAACCAGCAGCACCACCAGCATTGCATGATTGCCCAAGGAATCAAATGGGATATAATCTCCGCCACAGACTTAGAGTACATTACCGTCAGCTCCACGAGGGAGGTGCAGTCGTTAACCAGATACAGGAGGATGGAAGCAGCTCATCTAATGATCAAGACGTCACCAGAGAGGAAGGGAGTTGTGACATTCGTCAATCGCAACGAGTTGCGAATTCTTCATCCGCCTCCTCGCACGTGGTTCTGATGTCGGTGCCCCTGCATGTGGCCGTGAGACCCCAAACTTCCACTTGGAGCTTCAACAGTGTTGTGGGAGTTTCCAGCAACAACCACCAGGCGGTGATTGGAACTGGCCAGAGCACAGCCAATCAGGAACGAGATCACGCGAGGGGACTGCTGGGTAATGCAGGAGCAATATATATATAGCGGGTGCTGAGGTGGAAAATTCATCGGGAATCCAATCCAACTAAGTTGTAAGACGATTATTTTTACAGTGTATAAGAACTTTCCTTGATGGGTTCAGTTATTAACATTATGCCAACCTAGCCAAGAAAATTTTATTCTAAATTATCCTTGCATTTATTGTTTTTATTGTTGTTACATTAAAATTTTACTATTATTTTATGCTTGCCTCTTCTTTAACCCTTAGTATAGTATAAACCTCTAGACATTAAATTATCAAGATATCACACTATGGAATCACCTAAACCTTAATGGAATCGACTTTGGTTAAGCTCCACTTTGTATAAATGGGTGAGACCATAGCTTATTGTGCTTCCTATTCAATTTGTGCTCGTATTTTTTCAATAACTGCACGTCTGAACATGGCACCTGTAAAAGATCTTTCAGACGACATAAGAATGAAAGTAGTCAAACTCTCAGTGGATGGTAAGAAGCGATCTGAAGTGGTGGAATTATTGAAATTAAACCAAGAAACGATTTCCAAAATTTGGAAAAAATATAGGACAACGGGAAATGTAAAGAATGTTTAACGAACTGGAGCCCCAAGGAAAACATCTGCCAGGGATGACAGACGATTGAGAACTATCGTTAAGGGCAATAGAAGCTTTACTGCTGCACAAATAAACAAAGAATGGACATAGCTTTTGCAAGGCTAAGTGTAAACCCTTCACGACGAAGATGCATAAGAAACAACGTTTGAGTTGGGCAAAAGAGCATCAAGCTTGAACTCAAGATGACTGGTCAAGGGTACTCTTTAGCGATGAGTCGAGAATCTGCATTGGTGGAGGTGATGATGCTGGAACTATCATATGGAGACTACCTTCTGAAAAAGAGGTGAACAGTGCCTGCGTTCTCCTCGAAAATTTCCTACCTCAATCATGATATGGGGCTGTATTTCGGCTCGTGGACCAGGACAGCTATGTATTTTAAACGGTATCCGAATAATTGCCACCCGGACAACTGCCACCTAGGATAATCGCCACTTAGAACAATTGCCACCCAAAATGCTCCAGACAAGAGCTCTAATTTAATTAGAATGTTTTACTTTAGATTTTGAACGAAGTTTTAAACTGAATACTTGAAATTTCAAATTACAATGCAAAATATGAAAATATTCACGATTATGTAGTTAGAGGGGGCCATGATTTAATCACGGGGATAGATTATTCAATTCTAGCTTCTTCAGTTGCCACCCATCTTTTTTATATTTATATAAAAGTTATTAAAAGTTCAAACTGAAACATATATAGGGTATCCCGTAATGAGTGAACGAAAATTTGGGGGATAATAGCTGGGGTTATGACTTATGAAAAATATGTCATAACCTAGATATTAAAATATGACCTTAGTAAAAACCTCATTGTTTCTGTGATATTAAGAATTTTATCATTTTTTCGAAAATAATAAAAATCCCCCCCCCCAAAAAAAAATATACTGAATGAAATAAATTTACTAATTTAAAAAATGTGCATTTTATGGAGATTCTAAAATGGTTTTTCCACAATAAACGAGACATTGCGAATTTAACTAATTTGAATTTCTGTCATTTCATCACAATTTATCCCTTTCAATTTTAACCAGCAATATCTCGTTTATTGTGGAAAAAACATTAACCAATACTCCATTTAGAATCTCCATTAAATACACATTTTTTTTTAATTAGTAAATTTATTTCATTCAGTATTATATTCATTAAAATTTATAATTTCACAACTTAAAATTTTTTCAAAATTCCTAATTTTCAATTTACACAATATGAAGTATAACATGAAAAACAAAATTAAGCTTTTTATTAGGATTTAAAATAAAACAAACTTTCGGGACTGTACTTTACACAAAAATATATTTCAGTATCCGCTTTATCGGTTTTAAATTACCTTTTTTTTCTTATTTCTTTCTTTAAATATATCTAAAAAAAATTATTCGCAATACACTTTTAAGTATCATGCTTGCAATATTCGTGCGGCAAATTATAACATATTTCAAGTACCTTTAAGTACCTTGGTTTATGGGTATCTTCGGATCTTAGCTGGAGTAAACATATTATAGAATTTGCTAAAAAAATCATCACAAAGGATAGGTCTGATTTTTGCAGTTCGCTTTTTTTTTTCCAAGAAATATATTAATTATGTTATACTTTGCCCTGTTGCACTCATTGTTATGTTTTGGTATTATCTTCTGGTATACTAATATTAATCTTCTGATTTCTTTACAATAGAAAGTTTTGAGAATAATTTTTCAAAATAATATAAGGACGGAACAAATAAACACTCAATGAAAGTTCATAAGCTTCTCCCAATTCGTTTAATATTTGTAAAACAGATTGCTCTTTATTTATTTAAATCAAAGAATAATTTAATTACATCTGATTGCTATTATAGTTACTTTAAATTTCCTTCGTCTTATCTCACAAGGAATATTGGAATACCAATAATACCATTAATAACCCGTAATTATGCCAGATCACAATTGTTATATATTGGCCCTAAAATCTGGTCCCAACTTCTATCAGAAATTCGATCTTCAAACACATTGCATCAATTTAAAGTAAGGGTATCTAACTGGTTACTTTCGTTGCACCCTGGTGTTGTTTTTTTTTAAACTAATTTTCTTAACTAATTTCTTCTTCTTTTGTTTATTTATACTTTTTTTTGTTTGTGTTCCTGGAGGGAGGCTACCAGACAGGTCCGCCTTTATGCTTCCCCTCCTTTTGGTTGTGTTTTTGTTTGCTTTAAAAACTTAAAAAGTGTAAGGTTTTTTTCATTTAATGCAATGTAGATATAACAAGAACTTTTTTAAAAAAATGAACTGACTTCATGGGCCAAACAGAGAACCTCCTTTTTTGAAGTCCATAATAACGCATAAATACAAAACAACATGGTCAATCGCATGACCACTAAATAAGAAAATTTTTAATTTTTCCTTCAAAATAAAAACATTTTCTGCCAGGATTTTTAAGTTTACAGGCATATTAAAATATATTTGTAAGCTGTTAGGGAACAAAGCGAATTAAAGCCAAGGAAATAGCTTTAGTCATCGAACTTCGGCCAAAACTAAGTCGCTAAAAGTCCGCAACCATTAATACGTTGATAGTGGGCAAATTTCAGATTACCCTTTTTATATCCTGGATCCGTCATAGTAATTTTTCCGTTAAGTAAAAAAAAAGTTTGACGATAAGAAATGTGAATCCGATTGAATGTGATTCTCAAGTCGAGGAGAACCAATCACAAATTTGGAATAATATATCGTTTACAAATAGGGAGTGGATTCCGCGTTTTTAAAATCAAATTTAATAAATATTTAGAAGTTAGTAGTGTTTTTGGTCACATGTTTAGCATGTCTAAGTCTATAAAAAACAATTGTTACTTTTTTTTAAAATAAATCCATGCATAATCCCTATTGTTGGGTGGCAATTGTCCTAGGAGGCAATTGTCATCGGTGGCGATTATCCTAGGTGGCAGTTGTTCAGATAGCAGTTGTCCTTGTCCTAGAACCAATCACTTTCACTTTTGTAAAACAGTTCGGCTTACATTTTCCCAAGCTTCAGCTATCCAAAATGCAACATCTTTTACATTAATGGATTTAACAACTTTTGTTATATCAGAGTTTTCCTCGTTAACAACTTTAAGTAACAACTTTTTTTTTCATCATTAACTTTTTTTCATCATTAATTTGAACAGCTGAGTTTGGCGTACAATTAAAACCCTCACTGACCATCTAATGATTTGAACTTTTTTTTGTACATTGAATCACATTTTGATCCATTGGCTGTATTAAAGTCGTATCATTTGGTACCAAAACAATGCCATAATGCTGTCATCAGCGGTTCATAACTCTTCTTCTACTGGTTGGCCTGGGGTATTGTCCAAAATAAGCAGAGCAGTTGTTAGTAGTCCATTTCTTTGCAAAGGTTGTTTAACAGATGGCACAAATTCAGGGAAAAATCACTGTTTAAATAACTCTGCTGCCATCCATGCACTTTGTTGACCATCATATTTAACTGGCAGTACAGCATTCTTGAAAGCACGAGAATTTTTTGACTTCCCAATAAGAAATAGTCGGAGCTTATGAGTTCCAGCTGCATTCGTGCAAACTAAGGAGTTTCGGTCTTTCTTTGCTCTTTTTTCGACCGGATGCTAAAGTTCATGCCTATAGACAAGTGTTTGGGCTGGAAACATGCACCAGAACAAAAACCACTTTCATCTGCATTATAAACCTTCATGAGTTAGATTCATCTTGTTTATTTTTTTCTGAAATTTTTCTAAGAATGGTTGGACTGCTGAAGTATCATTGGATAATTTTTCACCAGTTACAATTAAGAACCTTATACCATAATGATTTTTAAAGCAACCAAGCCATCCTTTACAAGTCAAAATCAAAAGTCTGTGGACAACATTATTTTTAAGTTAATGATTTTCTTTATTGAACTGTAGATGAATAATTATCAGACCTACAACTATGAAAATCATAAGACGGATTGTTTATTCAAATACCATGCTTGATATAAAAAATGAAAAAAAATATATTAAACACAACTTAAAATAAAAATCACAAAATAATCGAAGCTTGTGTAAAAATGCTGTGGACACAAAAAATCATAATACTATGGACAATGCTATTTTAGCTACACAATGCACACTCAGTAATTAGTGGCATCTCCATGTGCCTTAAGAAATGCAGTGGCATGGAAGACATCAGCTTGCTGCACGTTTCTGGTGTTATTTTATTCCATGCATCCTGCACCTGAATTCTTAATTCATCCAGTGTTGTTGGTCCAGCTTTTTTTTACTTCGCTTTTCAAAATTCCCCAAATATTCTCTATAGGATTCATATCTGTAGAATTCGCAGGCCATTCCATAACATTCACTCGTTTTCTTGCAAACCATTCCTTGGTTGACTTGGCTGTGTGGCAGGATGCTGCATCCTGCTGAAAGATGCTGGTACGACCAAGGCGAAATGAGGCGATTGATGGAAGAAAGCTGATTGCCAAAACACTTACATATTTCTCAGCATTCATAGTTCCATCAATGAAATGTAATTTTCCAGTCCCTTTGGCACTTACACGACCCCAGACCATGCATGATGCTGGAAACTTAACACTTCTTTTTATACAATTAGAATTATTAGCCTCATTCTTTTTTCTCAGCACTTTTTTCCCACTTTGGTTACCCACAGAAAGTTGAAATGTGGATTCATCACTAAATACCACTTTGTTCCATTGTTCAATAAACCAATCAGCTCGCTCTTTTGCCCACTTCACACGTTTATACTTTTGCACATTTCTGAGTGATGGTTTTATTTTAGAAGTATAAAATTTATACCCAAGTTGATGAATACAGCGATATGTGGTTGATTCAGATACAGTTTTCCCGAAGCTGGCTGACCACTGTTGACTCAGTTCTGATAGATGATAGAACTGATGCATTCTGTCATTACGACTAGAAGTTGTTTTAAGTTCACCCTGATGGCTTCTTAATTTTAACATTGCCGACTGTTTTAAACTGGTTCACTATTTTGATAACTGCACTTTTTGATAGTTTAAATTTTGTAGCAATGTTTCTGATTGATTCTTTTTGTTTATGGCATTCAATAATACGTTCATGAATTTCGAGTAGTATTGCTTTTGTTGAAGCCATTTTCTTAATTAAGTAATGTAAAACTATAAACCTTATACCTATAATTCGATAATGAACTGTTCTTTATGCAAATTACCTCATAGAGAATAAATTTTACATTAAAAATAGCACTGTCCACAGTATTATGACACAAGCTTTGCCTATTTTGTGCCTTTTATTTTAAGTTGTGTTTAATAAATTTTTTTGATTTTTTTTTATATCAAGATTTTTTTATAGATTTGAATAAACAATCCATCTTATGTATTTCGTGGTTGTAGGTCTGATAATTATTCATCTACAGCTCAATAAAGAAAATCATTAACTTAAAAATAATGTTGTCCACAGATTTTTGATTTTGACTTGTACTAGCAAACAAGTCATGTATTCCAGTCATTTGTTTATAAAAATATTTTGCTTTTGCTGACAACATTTCTCCTGAAATCGGAGAACCACTTGTGCATTGCTAAATAAACCACATATCGCGAGAGGGTATTCAGCATTTTTCAAAGTTTTTCTTTTTCCAGGGCCACTTTCAGTGTTGCTGGCAAACTCCAAACATTTTGTCTTGATTTCTGTCACAGTGGATTTTCCAACATTAAATTTTCTTGCAAGTTTAGTAGCCGATTCATTTTTGTCTAAGCTTTCTAAGCTTATTTTCAATTGTTAAGTAGTATGTTTTTTTTTTTGAAGATGCCATCCTAATTAAATGACAATTTCAAGTTTCAAAGATTGTTAACTAATGAATCGTTACAATGCTGTAAGTAATACAAGTACAATAGTGTAATGCTCCGGTGAATGTGACTGTAAGTCAACGTGAGTCTGAATGGTGGGAGAGGTGGTGCGGTGTAAGTGGATTGTTTGTGTCGGTGTGTGTGTTTATGCCCTCTTAGTTTATCTGTTTCTTCTAATTTGCTATGATAATCTTATGATTTGGTTCGGTCGTTATATGAAACTGAGTGTGTTGCATAACGTTTTTTATAACAGAAATAATAAATTGTGTTTAACGTAATTGTTGGGAGAAGCTTGGAATTTCTGTTCGCGGCAACAATAGCTTCGGCAGCAGCGCTGGGCTTTGTTATAGCAAGGAGAGATTCTTAAAAGAATTGCGGTTTTTGTTTTATGTTTTGTGTTATTGTTAAAAATAAAAGTTTTAAAGTTTTTGGGTCTTCGTTCTAAAATCTTTGGCGAGGACGGACGTATATGTAATCGCTGGTGCAAGCGATGGGAAACAAGTGAACATCGAAGCGAAGTTCGAAAATGGCGCTTGTGCTTAGCCTCTACGCAGCTTCATGTTGCAATTGAATTAAAATAATTAGTGTGCAATGGAACTTTATAATTGCTATAAAACGGCCGTGCATGTTGTTATTTTACAGTGAAACCTCTTTAAGCCGACCAGCAATGGTTCCACGTAATAGTGGTCGTTTGGAGAGGTGGTCTTCTTAAAGAATTGGGGGGGGGGGGCGCCAAAGCGTAATTTATAAAGTTTCATTGTCTCAATTGTTTAACATTATAAGGATATAATCTGATGATATACAAAGCTTACTCTTTTGGTTTCATTTATTATTTTAGTGATTTGCATAATGGACTAAAGTTTTATTAATGAATTTGAATGAAATTTTCATAACTTTATGCAGTAATGTGGCTACTCAAAATAAACAATACGTGAAAACAAAATATTAATAATACCTAATACATGTATAATTACATAGCAATAAAAGTGATCCCAGTTATTGGATCAAAAATTTCCCCTATTCTTTGTTGAAAAACTGCAACATTGAAGTTTATTTTTTTCTGCTCAACATTTTAAGTACTGTAACTTGATATTCTTTTTTCACCTCTTCAAACAAATGCACCAAATTTTGACTTGGTCTTGTAGCGATAAAAAACAAAGTTTTCTTTATGACATGGTGACAACAGCAGGCAAGAAATTGAAATGTGATGTGAAGAGTGAAAGTGATGTAAAGTGAGCCAAAACACGTGCATTCTCAACTGCAATCACTTGTTGAGCTCTTCCTAACTGTAAGATAAAGCAGCGGTGTGAGTGAATGCCACTGATACACAAAGCAAAGAAACAGATTGAACAATGCTCAGTTTCCTACTCTCCTTCAAAAAAATGAGCATACTCTTTAAATTAGAGGAAGTGGCATTATTAACGCTTCAATCCCAAGACCAACGACCACCCATTTCAGGCACCAATCACTGATGTTCCCTCTTTAAACCGACCAGTAAACATGGCAAAATCAAGTCATGGCAATCTTGACTCGATTTTGCCGTGTCTACTGGTCGGTTTAAAGAGGGTATATTGATGGTTAGTGCCTGAAATGGGTGGTCGTTGGTCGAGTAAAGAGGTGGTCGGCTTAAAGAGGGAAAAAATGCATTATACCTATGAGACATTAATTCCGTGCCAAGAAAAAGTGGTCGAGTTAAGAGGGGGTCATGTTAAAGAGGTGGTCGAGAATAGAGGTTTCACTGTAATTGTGTATAGAATCGCAGGAGAACGGCTTTGAATCGAACGCTGCCCATGTCTAAGACCCGGTTCATCGATGATGTTCTTTTGTTGTGCGGAGTTCATCGAAGATGAGAAAACACTTTGCTCACATGATCGGTGAGACTGTTCTTTTTTTATATTATGAAGAAATATTCTCGCGTTGGTTCAAGAAAACTTTTCTCAAGTCAGGTGTGTTGTTCTAAAAAAAAAAACATGTTGCCCCACTTACCGTATCTGTTCCGATGCCTGAAGAATATGCATTTGAGTGATAGTGACAATTGATTTCTGTTGCCGTGATCGCTTGCATTTTGTTTTCCAAGAAAAATAAATCTTTTAGAACTTCACCAATTAATAGTGGATCGATGTATGGTTTTGCTACCTATGTTAACGCTAGATGATGGTTTGGTTTTAAACCCTTTAAATGCTAGCTAATTTTAAGTTTCAAAGTAACGTATCTTGGTTAGACAAAACCAGAAGTTGTGCAGCTGAGCTCACATAAGCGTTTCCGAGCACTAAGTTAGAATGAAGAAGTAAAGAGAGGCACAGGTCTGTATGGGAATAGTCACCCATTCCCAATCTCGCTAGTTAGGAGTGGTTGAGCCCAGGAGGTCTGGTGTTGTGTCAATAGAAGTCGCTCTATTTGACGAGTTTAGGGGTTACTGTGTCCCTCCCCTTGTTAAGAAAATAAAAGAGACACGTGACGCGTTCTAGCAATGGCCTTATCTTGGAGCTCATTGATCTTGTTTAATGCGGACGGGGTAGTGACTGATAAACAGTGCCGTGAGTAATAGGGTAATTTTTACTCTGAATGGTTCCGGGACACTTATGTTGGCGAGATGCCATATGATTAAGGCATATTATGCAAATGTAAAGTTGCTTAGAATATTAAAAGGATTTAGAGTTTATGTTGTTTAGATTTTATCATTTAGTTTATTTGTTAGGGGGCCCCTGAGTTTATTAATAGCTAACTGGTAGTGATGATTAAGTTTTAACATGTATAACCTGTATATTTTAACATATTTGATTAAATATCTCTATTTTGTTTGAAACACACTGACTTATTTTTTCTCTGACCTAAAAGAGTTCCACCCTCCCTTGCCTTCACGTTCCAGGGTTTAGATCTGTCGAAGAGTCGCATATGAGTCCCTCCCCCGCACGTGGGTGGCACACAGTAGTGTAATGCAGAACAAATTTACCTCTCAAAAAAACTATCACCAATGACCTATGACAACGTGCCTGCCGCAAGGTGCACTGATCATGCGGATGAACACGTGCACTGCATGTACGCGAGGCGAATTCATTAGAGAAATCTAGGGAATACACCGTAAATGGACGTTACATATTACTGGGTTCGCACATTTTTCTCATGAAAAAAAAATAAACATCCCAAAAAAATTATAAGCGCTTCTATTGCAATTAATTTATGTATTATCAGGTAAGTCTGCCTTATATGAATGCATGTGTTTATTAGGCCAAAGTTTAAAATAAAGAGAAAGACAAAAAAACTGAAACATTTTATAACAAATTTTTACTTATACGAGGAAAGCTCAAAAAGTTCCGAACTTAGCTTCGGAAAAAAGAAGTATGAATTTTCAAATTCCTGTTTTTCTTCTATACTGAGCTACCTCTTTTTTAGGTACACCTCACAAAATAAGCAAATTAAATGACTGTCTGATTTGCATGTCACATGATCACAAATCACGGTATAAATACCATGAAGCCACTTTTCTTCTATCAGTTAAGCATGAAACCATAGCGAAAATGGGGAACACCAATGATCTGACTGATTTCTAACATGGCATGATGATAAGTGCAAGATGGACTGGAATGAGCATTTCAGAAACTGCGACTCTCCTGAAGTTTTAACGTACCACATAAGGTTTTTCAAGAGTGGTCAAGGAGCAAAAAACATGTAGCCATCGACTCCTGTGAATGGAAAACCCTTGTTGATGAAAGAGGTCACAGAAGAATGTCAAGATTTGTGCACAAAAACAGAAAGGCAACAATCGCACAAAGTACTGCTCATTACAACTTGGCCAGAAAACAATATCAGAATGGACAATTAGTTGCACTTTGGCTCGAATGGATTACCAAAGCCAAAGACTATCTCTGGTACCAATGCTGTCTGAAGAACAAAAAAGTGCACCTCCTGTGGGCACAGCAGCACAAGAATTGGAAAAAGGTTGTCTGGTCAGGAAAATCTAGGTTCCTGCTGCATCATGGTTATGGAAGGCTTAGAATATGGCAAAAACAATATGAAGCATAGGACCCCTGATATCTGGTGTGGACTTTAAAAGATGCTTGAGGCAGAGTATTTGTGTGGGGATTGTTTTCTTGGCAAGAGTTGAGTCATTAATAAGTAAGAACTGGAGTTATTTTGCAAACATAAGGTCAGATATTATTTGAAAAAATGGAAGGAAAAATTCTGCAACCTGGATTCAAACCAGGAATCACGAGTGTCACGCTCTTAGATAGAAAGAATTCCCATTCTGAGCCAGGTGCCAGCCCTAACACTCGGTCTTCCATCTTGACTGCTTCGCAGTCTTTAAGACACTTGTATAGAACCTTGCTGTACAGTGTCTGCGATGGTCCAATTGTTAGAGGTGTCGAGCATGATACAAGTGGTTTCTGGTTCGAATCCAGGTTGCAGAATTTTTCCTTCCATTTTTTCAAATAATATATGAATTGGGTCCTCTAATGTCTGTAGATGGTCATCTGAATGCCAAAGCCTACATAAGTATTGTTGCAGATCAAGTTCACCCCTTCCAGCTCAGAATTTATCTGCATGCAGATTGCTCCTTCCAGCAGGATAATGCACTATCACACAGAGCCAGAATCACTATGGATTGTTCCAGGAACATGACAGCGAGTTCCCCCTGATGCAGTGACCGACTGAGTGCCCAGATCTCAACCTCGTTGAACATCTTTGGGATGAACTGGAAAGGACCGTTTGTTCCTTGCCTACACCTCCATCAAATCTCCGGGAATTACGTAAAGTTCTCGTGTCTGCATGGGCCAACATTCCTATTAAACATTTTCAGCAATTCATTGAATACATGTTCAAACGAATACAGGCTGTTTTGAAGGCTAATGGAGGTTTAACCCACTGCTAGACAGGTGTACCTAATAAATGGCACCTCAGTGTATTCACTCTTTAATTTCTGCAATTTCCGATTTTTTTATGTTTTGCCGCTTTTCTTAAATAGTCTTGTTTAATCATCCTAGAGATATGCCCTCCTATTGGAGTGTCTCCAATCACGATAATTAGGCACAGTGTAGATACACAGCATGGCACTGGGTTTTGCCTTACGTTAAAAAGTTATAGCGCTTTAAAGTTTCGTGACGTCACTTCCGGAAATCTATCTTGATACAGACGCTGAGCAATTTTTAACTTAGCGCTATAACTTTTTAACGGAGCCTCAGATCGAAAAACGCGACTAGACTTTTTTGCTCAGAATTTCACCCTCTACCTGCCTTTTCATTTGGGCACGACCTTTTAGAATCACTCTGCCCGATACCGATAATGATATTCCTTACTGATTCCGAACTTTAAAGCGCTATAACTTTTTAACGGAGCCACAGATCGAAAAACGCGACTAGACTTTTTTGCTCAGAATTTCACCCTCTACCTGCCTTTTCATTTGGGCACGACCTTTTAGAATCACTCTGGCCGATACCGATAATGATATTCCTTACTGATTCCGAACTTTAAAGCGCTATAACTTTTTAACGGAGCCACAGATCGAAAAACGCGACTAGACTTTTTTGCTCAGAGTTTCATCCTCTACATATCCTTAAATTTGAGAAATGTCGTCCATTTACACCCTGTATATTTCACAATGCTGCCATCTGTACGTGATTGCCACTAAGCATTTCAAAAAAGTTCAGATTTTTTTTTTGTCACCCTGTATAAGAAGAAATTTTTTGCATATGCTAAATACAGATATTAAAAAAAAAAAATAAAAATAAAAAAAAGTTGTTCCAAACTGAAAAGACTGAAGGAAATCATTTGAAGTGGAGTTTATCATTAATTGAATCTCTGGTTTAAATAGAATCTGCTTTTATGTTAAACAAAAATCCATCTATTAAGGCAACATAAACCTGAAGGCCAGTTGATCTGAGTACATGAATGCTAATAACATGTGTAAAATAAATAACAAAAATGATTTAAAGAAACAGATAAAGAATAAATATGAAAAATTAAAAGGCACAAAAAACTTATTCCCAATGATCAGAATTTTACTGTAAATTTTGGTTTTAAGCATAACTGTTATATTAAATTCATGCACGGATATCTTAAGCTTTTATTATTTGCATTATTGCACATGCTTTTGCCAAACAATATGTTTTTTCCCATGCATGTTAAAAAAGAAAAAAAAACAACCTAATAATGGCATTAAGGATCTCACCAAAATGAAAAGAGAAATAAATTAGAAACAAAAATTTGAAATATGGATAAAGTTTCTATAAACTATGTATATGTACAGAAGAGTATAAGGGTTGGCTAATAAATATTCCTGTAAGATTTTTGAACCCCCCCCCCAAAAAAAATATAATATTTTTTACTTTTCCAGACACTATTTTTAATAAATGACATGGGTCTACCAGCTTTCATTTTATTGTATCATCATATATTTCTTTTATTGGTCTACTCAACCAACTTTTACACTTTGTTTAAATGTATCAGTTAATTTAAATATTCTGAATGAAAACTGTACACAACTGCACGCTTTGGGCAATGAATTATAAACATCTGTTTAATACAAGATGTAATCGAAAAGTTTCAGGACTGGTTGCACATCTCGCCAACAAATAGCAGCAGACGTTCACAAATACAGTAAATTATAGCCTTAATGTTCATAAATCAGCTTTTCAAAGGATTTTGTTTGATGTGCATTGGGAATGAGGAAAATACTGTTGTGATCAAATGTGTGAAGTCGTCTGCGATTTTATCATGGACATTGTGACTTGTATATCAGCGGTTTTTTTGTTTTTTTTTTTTTTTGTTTTTTTTTTGTGGGGGTACATTTATCCTTAGTAATTTTATTCACTCTTGTTAAAAATTAATTTTTTTTTCCTATTGTAATGTTCAAAATTTTTTCAGCTGATGCATTGTCATAAGCATCTACAACTATCATTGCATTCACTATAGCAAACTATTATTGTAACACTGATTCCTAATAATAATGCATCAGTTCTGAAATCATTTTATTTAAGGGGCTGAATTTTGTCAATTTTTATGCTCTTCCTTTCTTGCAACAGTAGTGTCACACTCATTGATATGAGCCGCTTTTACTAGAGGGTTCAGTGTTCTTTATCCGAACTCGAGGTACCTCTTTGATTTATCCCAGTGAAAATGATCTTGGGAAGCTACATTCCACAACAGGCGATTCAGTAGTCTTAACTAACTTAACAGTTTTAACCGCCTTGTGTCCCTCCATATTCTTAGCAGACCCTTTACTTACTACTCTCAGATCATTGCAATGTACAACTCTATTAGCCGTACTAGTACCAGCACGACTCATCTGGACGTTTACCCCAATCTCAGCAAATTTTACAACACTCCCATTCGATTTAAAGGCATAATAGACAACTACTAGGAGGGGCATGATGAAAACAACAATAAATTTTAATTAACTTCATATTGACACATGAAACAGTTAGTGTTGAGGGCAAAACAATATCAACAAGCTCTGAAAAGCACATGAAGTGCAAAGTTTAATCATTTAAATACATGTAACATTATTGCCCAAGAGATAAAGTAAAAGATTATTCCCATAAATAATCCCATAAATTAACAATGGTATATTGCTCATAAAGGCAAACCATGGCAAGAGATTTGCAATCATTTGGGTAAATAGATCATCGTAGGATTTCCCCAACATTATCAATAATTTGACTATACCACAGAAGCAATATCTTCTGTTACAGTGATATACAGTACCACTCAGACATCAAAGAAACTGTCCAAGCATAACACACTACAAAACTGCATGCACTTTAGAGTCAATGAGTCAACCACCAAACATCGGCGGTCCAAAAAACAAACTCATGTTTGTAAAAATAACAACACCATTTAATCATCAGAATTAAACGACTTGTATTGGTACAAATAAACGATTAGAGTTTCAAAGCATAAAAACAATATTAAATGTCCAAAATCAGTATTTGGTGTAGCCATCACGCGCTACAATAAGAGCTACTATACGACTTGGCATGGAGTCAAACAGATTTTAAATGTCTGCCTGGGGAAGAGCATTCCACATTGTTTATATGCGTGCCCAAAGTTCATCTGTAGAACCTCTAGGACGAGGATCACGAGCAAGACACCGACCAACGAAATCCCACACATGTTCAATAGGCAACATATCCGGCGAATAAGTAGGCCAAGGAAGAAGCAATAAGTCTCTTCTGCTGAAAAGAAGTCTTGAACATTCCTTCCAATATCTGGGTGAGCATTATCCTGTTGAAAGATCGCTCCAGGAATGCCTTGAAGGAAAGGAACGAGTTTGGGCTCCAGCACTTCACTGATGTGCCGATTGCTAACATGTGACTTAATTTATGGATGGCCCCTTACCCACAATTCGTAGCAGCTGAGATTGTCCATGATACGCAATCGCACCCCAGATCATAACTCCGGGTGTTCATCCATGATGTTTGATAATGCACTCCGGAAGGTCGTGCTCACCTTCATAGCATCTAACACAAATGCGGCCATCATGGTACCATAGATTAAAGTGGGATTCGTCAGAAAAAAAACACTTGTTGCCAATCTGCACGCCAGTCTATGTTCATGAGCCCATTGCAGCCGCAGGCGTTGATGGCTTTGCATCAGAGGGATCCTCCTGTACAAAGGAGTTCTTGCACGCAGTTCACGGTGCAGCAGACGTCGACAAATTTACAAAGCAGACAGGGATACACCTTTAGCAGTGGACCAATGTACTGCCAACTGTCTTGAGGAAGCTGTATAGTCTGTCAGCGGCATGTGGACTAGGTGTCATCGCACGCTGACGTCACCTTTCAGCGTCCACTCCCGGATTTCTACTGAAACTCCTTTCGTCTGCAGTTTTTATTTTCCGAAAAAAAAACTTAGTTATATCTACTTGCCATTATAAATTTGGCATTATGTTGAGACATATTAACATCTATATCTGTGTAGATATATTCTAATATGAATCATAGAGATTTAGAATAGAAATCACTCTTTTATTGTAATAAATAATTCGGTTTCACTCCCTTTAACAAATTATAAGCCTATCAGCACTAAATCAAAGTAACCTCCATGACATTTTATTGGCAAGTTTCTTGTTTTATTTCGTATATATTGATTCTCTGGAATCTTAATTTCTTTGATCAATTTTTTTTATTTTTTTTATTTTGGTTTATTTTAAATACAGTAGAACCTCGATAAATCGAATTTCAAGGGAAGAGGAAAATGCTTCGATTTATAGAGGTTTTGAATTATCAAGGTTTCGATTTAACAAGGTTAAATAAAATAAAATTTGAATTGTTGAGGTTTTGTGTGAGATTTCAGTAACCATATAGAACACATATATTTTTGCAGGTAGCATACACAGTGTTTTCAAATAAAAAGTGTTTCAAAAAAACATTAGTGTTTTTAATTAAGAAGTATCTCATGAGCACGTGCCAACTTTTGTACTGTGGGAATCCATATCACACGAACTTGTACACAACAGCAATCAGTGTAATTAATGAGACATGACCAGGTCTAAGCACTTCACTGAAACAAAGATAGGGAAGAAAGGAAGATTTCAAGTTTAGTCACGCATCATTATCACGTTTAGACATATGTCATGCACACACATGAGCTTTTGACGATTCGATTTATAGAGGTCCGCATTGAGAAAATTCAATTTATGGAGGTTTGTTGATTTTTCTCTTCGATGTATAGAGGCTCTGTTGCCAGAATTTGAATTACAGAGGCTAAGTTTCCATTTGATAGCCTCCAAAAAATTCGATTTATCCATTATTTTTGCTTCAAATTATCGAAGTTTTTGCCTCTGAGTGGAAGGAAATAGACAAAAATTTTGAACTATAAAGGTTTTCGATTTATCGAGGTTCTACTGTAATTTCATCAGCAGTTGCTCTTTCACATTCCAGAACGCTACGTATCTGCCAGGGTGATTCTCATTACACAATAGACCTGGAAGACTACGGCCCTTTTGAATTAGAAAAGAATAGGGAAAAGCGGGGTAGAGATGAAATTTGCCAGGCGAACTCAGAGTTCAAGGACTCTTCTTGGGGAATTTTAACCGATAAAATTAAAAGAAAATAAGGAAAGAAAGGCGTTCTGGAATGTTCGAGGTTTTTCGAGAGAGGGGGGGGGGGTTCTAGAAATTAAGGCGTCGACTACTTAGGTCATTTTGCACCTTTTGCACAAGTTATATCTGTACGCAGCCCGGGACAAACACAAACATCCATGCCCATGGCGGGATTCGAACCCACAGCCAGGCGGACTCGAGAACTAGAAAGCCTATGCCCTAGTCCTCTTGGCCACATGGCCGGCCTTTCGAGAGAGGAAGTGAGGAGGAAAACGTGGAGAAAAAAGGAAAAAGAAAGGACAGTCTAAACTTTACATCGGTGGCGAAAATTACTTTTCTAACGTGAGACGAGTAAACGAGAGACGATCAGCTCATGCGTGACTGGGACTGTTAGTTAAGAATCAGGGATTGACCCACATTCACATTGATCATAGGCAACTATGATGAGGACTGGCAGTTAACATCAAGCCAGGAAAGACACGTCAGTGGCAGTGAGTGACGACCTTGCACTCACGCAGGCATTGACAGCGAGATACAGCATAGTAGGTGATGCTCCAGGCGTCATCTACACGCATGCTGAGAGTGACAACCGAAGAGACGGTGGTGGTTCTCCAAGCTGAAAACCAAAGCATCAATCGAACGTGAGACGGTCTCCTCAGCGAGATAGGACTGGGGCAACTGGGTCTTGCGGGCACATAGCAAGAAAAGGTCGAGGTCCTAAGCCAGTAGAGTGGAAGACAGCACGGGCAACGGTGCAGCGGATCAGCAGGTGTCAACACAACGGAGCAACGAGCAGCTGAGCGGCGGTCAACAACTCATCACGACGAGATCAGCTTAAGAGGTAAGTACTGTGTCTTTAATAATTTTGGGCCCTCACAAAACGCATAAATTTGGAACATTAAATCCAGTACAAGCAAGACTCAAATTAGTGTTGTAATAGTCAGAAATTGTAACTCATAAATAGCTATGACTGTCAAATGATAGCCTAGAAATTTATTATCAGAACAAAGGAGCAACTGCCTCATTAGTTGAGTGAATTTTGTAAGATTTTTTTTTTTCTAACCCACTAAGATCCCTTTTTAATTAGTTTTAAGTAAATGTTCTTGAATAAATCATTCAATTACTCTATATCTCATCATTACTTTATAGACCAATATTTTATCAAAGAGGTTAAGCATATTAGTTTATGATAATTTCTATATCTCCCATAGAGGGGCAATTTATTATTGAATATTAACCACTATATGATCGACGCAACGGAGGAGAAACAGGCAAATATTTTATTTGTTATTGTAGGATAATGAAGGAACCCAAAGGGAATCATAGACTCAGGAAAAATGAGGACAAAAGTCTTCACTGGCGGTTCAACATTCTTAATAATTATCGTATTTTTTCGAATATAGGCCGCGGCTCTAAAACCCCAAAAAATCAAAAATTTTAAGAGTGCAGCCAAAAGTGAGTGCGGCCTGAAAAAAAGTTTTTCTTAAAAAATCATTTTCGGTAATTTTGGATAGAACAAAAAAAAAAGATCGATCTACTTCGTTTTAGCGTCCCATGGTATATTACATAGTAATTTATATAGTAACTTCATTATTTATATAACTATCTAAATTATTTTTAAATACTTAATGAAACTTTTATAAATTTCTTAATGAACTGTGTAAATAATAATTATAGTAATCTCGTTTTTAATTTAGTGTAACTCTTCGACAGTGGCCATGGCCCTATCAACGAAGTGCCAACCAATAGAGCATTCTATGACATCACAACACCTTGGAGTAGAGTGGGCTCGAAATCCCAACAATAACTTTAAAACGTGAAGTACATAATAAAGCGATAAGAATTTATGAATGAAAATATGTGACTGGTTAATTATTGTTCTGAAGGGTTAGAATATTAATTTCGGCATTAGAAAAAGATTGACGAAAGGCTGGATAATTTAAAGCCACGAACTCAAATCCATCGTGTTTTTGTAGGATAATTTTTTTACCGATCAGCGATTGATTAACTTTTCAAAAAGTATAAAGTGTAACAAAATTTTCGTATAAAAAAGATAGGAAGCCAATAAAAGAGAAAATAGGTATAATATGGATGGACTGTATTAGCTATTGACTAAAACCAATAGAAAAAAATACGCTATGAAAAAAATATTAATAGAAGAAAGAAATACAACTCTATCGTGCTAGATAATTGTACTTATTTAAACAAAATTTATAGTAAAATTGAGTCAAATTATTGTTTGTTTTTTTTTTTTTTAACATTAAGACTCCCCCTCCCTCCCCAACTGAAATGAGGAGTAGCGTCAATAACGTTGTAAGCATAATGATTTTTGGTCGATAATCAATACATATTTTAGATTTGCTTTTTATTTTTTTTTTTTTTTTAGGAAACTTCTATTAAACTTTATACTTTTTGAAAATTTAAATTTATCGCATATCGGCAAAAATTATCCGATAAAAACACAGTGGATTTGTTTATAATAGATTTTAGTTTCAGTAGGACTTGAAGCACCCACATAACAGATGTGTGAAATGTTTGCTCCATCAGTTTCATCAGTCCAATGTGAATGATTTCATGCTGTGCATTCATTGTAGAACAAATTTAAAACTATCAGAAACGCTGCAAATGTGTGCCTAAGAATCGGGATGTAGTATCTTCTGCGTCAACCATTTGATGAGCCACATTTGTAGACTAGTCGCCAACATTTCGGCCGTTTTGCTAGAACAGATACACAAAGCTAAGAAGAGACATGCAGTGATGGACAAAAAATATTTGATGAAAATTCAACAGACTAAATCTATGAATCAAAAATATGATGAGACTGGCAGAATTAGATAGCATAAGTTTAGCTCATTTTATTGCATGTTGTACATCGGTAATGAATATAAGACATATCAAGAGAAAAGATGTTGATGATACAGATGACCATGAAGCCACTGAAAACAAAATACTGATAATGAAAACGATGGAGCCTATGACATTTTTAGATAGATATAGACAAACACCAATAGATATAGACGCAGAAATGTGGGCACAGAGTGATTAGATACCGTCATTATAGCATCGATGAAACAATCAATTACAAGCCTAAAATGGTTACATTGTTCTATCCATTTCGCAATGAAGTTGTAGATGTATTAGATGTACACAAATTCATCCAATTGTATGATGCGAACGAGGTGAACATTTTAGTCAGAAGGAAAGAATACGAAAGTAACATATATAGATGCATTGATGGAAGAACTTAGAGAACTGTGCAAGAAAGACGACGACATTGCAAACAACTTGAAAAGAGAACAAAATGAATGATGATTACATACGAAGTTTTGTTGGCGAGGCGGGTTATGAGAACAATGAAAAATTCGAATACGAGACCGGCAAGGCTATCGCATTTGTAAGAAAGTGTAGCAATGTGATGTCCAAACATCTGCAGAGTAATGTGAACAGAGAGAGTTGATCTTAGAATTTATGCCCAGAATATGCACACGTGATAGCGAATGCATATGTGTACTTTGCCCGTACTGCTGGCAATGGCAAAATATTTACGATAGAAATTAATCATGGAAACATTAAACCTTAAAATTGATTCGGACAACGGCAGAATACAATTCGTAATGCCTATATAGTGTGTGCGTCCACTGGTAAGGCTGCAGTGAACTTGAACGGGAACACTCTGCATTGTTTAGAGTCTACACTCGGTATTTGAAATCACACCGCAGAGCAAAAGGGTCAGTGGATTGACTCCTAAATTCCTACAACAATATCATCGCCAATTCCATTCTGTGAAATGTGTAATAATTGATGAGATAAGTATGATCAGTTCAGACGAGTGATACCCAATATCATCGACAATTCATTTCACTTGTCACGAGTGATATGCCAGAGTAATGAAATATTCTCAACTATACTGACCAAGATCGGCAATGGTGAAAGACTGCTTCCTCAGGAGAAAGCAGTTGATTTAGAGAAGATTTAAAAGTAAACAATGGTGCATGGAAAATTTGCCCGATGCAGTTAGGCTGTTTCATCGCAACAACAGCGTTGATGCTCCCAACAAGGATGCTATCATGTGTAATAAGTTGTTTTGCCAGTAATAAAATTAATGGTTATGGCCGCAGAAATGAATTAGATCCAGCAAGAACAAAACTACACAAGATGGGTATTGTCGAATTAGGAGGCTTGCAATATCCTACACGCTTGACTGTTGACTCACCGTATATGTTGAGAGTGAACATCGATGTGGAAGATGGATTTGTAAATGGTACGATCGATATACTCATAAGGGACCGTAGAAAAGGAAGCTAATTTTGTATGAAACAATGACGAGATCCTTGGAAAAGTGCGTGACAAATATCAGCGGCAGACATCAAGGAGTTTCCGAGTTATAGTCATTTATTGTTCCCATTAAAAGTCTATTAAACAAATCCGAAAATGTTCGAAATCATTTTTCTAATGTTGTTTATTGACCCTGTTCTCACTCCTGTGCAACATGTGAAAGAGATGAGTGTAGTAGATTATGGATGTGAGTTCGAAAAAAAAGAAACGAGAGTACAGCATCAGCAAAAACAATGCATCTGTCGTTTAAGGTTATATAGTTGGCAAATGAAGAAATGGGCACGAATCAAATGTAAGCCACCTTTCATTTCCAAGTTCAAAGACAACATAAATGATGCTTTGAAATGGACAACAATCACTAAACGTACAGCGAACATCAATTTAGTTAGCGCGATCAAATGTAAACATTGGTGCCAACCACTGAGATCACGGCACTTAAATCCTAAGGTAATTGCACTGTAATTGCTATCTCACTCCAGATAGTCAAGCACCTTCGATGAAAAAGTTCATAGACGAATACGAGAGATTGGAATCGCACATTCTGCTAACATTCACCAAATGCATAAAATATTTCAAATTAAAAATACAAACAACGATACTGTCGGCTACAACAATGATGATGATTCCATTGAACAACAGAATATTTTAAACGTTTTAGTTACCAATCTCAATGCACAGTATTTAGTAGCGCATGCACAGTACTTATTACATCTGATTACTTGGCAATAAGTAAGAATTGGATGAATGCAGGTAAATCTGTACATATAGATGGATTCGATTTTAGGACACAAATGAAGCAGTCTGGTTGTATAAGATCCGATGCACTCATCAAACATGGTGTAAAAAGTTATAGGAAAGCAGGCGGTGTTGCGATCTTCAGAAATATTAACTCTTTAACCGAATGCGAACATACACTGATAGACTGGTCAAACAATAAATGACTGATTGACACTGGTATCGGTAATATTTGCATGGTGAGATTTATACTAGGCATTGTTTAAAATCATCCTACTCTTCGATATCTGATATGGCAATGTTGTTTTGCAGTGCGATGATGAAATATTCACCAGCAACTACACCTATCAAAGACAACATGGAGGTGGATACTGATGTACAAATTATGATGCTTGCAGACTTCAATGTAGATGCTATATTAAACTTACAACTCTGGGGTTTGTGAAGAAACGTTTCAATTTACATTACATGGCCATCGAATCGTCTACTACATTGGGTGGTAGTACTACAGATTTGATATTGATTCTAGTCTGTTGACATTTGTATCATATTTCTCTTCTCACAGACCACTGATTTGTAAGTTGTGAATGACTTGTAATTAAGGTTCGGTTAAAAATAACGAGTCTGGTTAAAAATTATGATATATTGCAAGTATATTAATTGTTTGAACATTTTTAGTCAGAAATTAAAAATTTTAAATTGTGCTGTACAAAATGATTTCTTATTCGCCATGAAGCCACAAGACGTATTCTACGAGTTAACTAGCAGCCGTGTCCCAACACAGCCCCGTACATGTTGAACCGTTTTCTAACAATGAAATTAATATTCTAAGCCTTCAGAACAATAATTAACCAGTCACATATATTTTCCTTCATAAATTATTATGAAATTCGTGTGTTAAAACTATTATCGGCGATGAAAATTTAAAGGCTTTAGCCCACTCTACTCCAAGGTATTTTGATGTCATAGAATGCTCTATCGCGCTATTGGTCAGCATTTCGTTGATAGAATCATGGCCACCGCTGCACTCGCTCATTAAAATGAAATTACTGTAATTACTTACACATTAATAAATTTATAAAAGTTTCATTAAATATATAAAAATAATTTAGAAGGTTATATAAAAAATAAAACTGCTGTCTAGATTACTATTTGAGATACTGTGGGATGCTAAAAAGAAGTGGTTCGATCTTTTTGTAGACCCTGGAAGTTTGCGACCAAAAGTAAATTGCGGCCTTTAAAGGGTTATTTTTTCATTCCTCCGTCAAATTTGCGGCTGCGGTCTAAAGTGAATGCGGTCAATATTCAAAAAAGTATGGTATTTGGTACCGAAGAAGCCATCGTCTTGCTGACAACTAACAATAGGTCACTCACCCATTGATATATGGTTATCAAAATAACCGAACGTCTAACAATGGGCAAAATCTGCCAAAACTATTATCATAATTCATAGCTAACTTGACTCACCGGACTGCATACCCAGATAAAAATTTATCTTTGAAGGTGTACATCTTGCAGAAGTAAGTATTGCTGCCCACCAAATCAGAGATAACCACAGAAGACTATCATCCAATAGTCAGTCTGCTAACCAAAGTATTTTTTTCAAAATATCCATTGTCCACAAGCATAATAATAAAATTTGACAAAATTCAGCCGCTTAATAAAAACATTTCATAAATGATGCATCATTACCAGGAATCAGCACTACAATAACCAGTTTGCTATAAGTGAATGCTATGATTGTTGTAGACGTTTAGGACAAAAATGCAGCGGCTGAAATAATTACAAAAATTTCAATACAATAAAAAAATTAATTTTTAACAAAGGTGAATAAAATGTACTAAGGATGAATGCACCCCCACAAAAATAAAAAAGACTGACATACAAGTCACAACATTAAATTTGAGGGCGAGCGACATTCTGAGGGGGAGGGGGGTTGACAATTTGGTTATTTCCTGCATAACCCTTTTATTAAATTCTAAACCAAAAAAAATTAAATCTTATGGTTTTTAGAATTCTTTGATAAACATATAACAAAGATCAATCAAAATTTTTTTATTTTGGTTCATTATTCTATTATAAAAACACATTTGATAAACTAAAAAACATTGCTAATGTAATCCCTTCACCACTTATTTTCTACCCATTTTGTTTCCATGTGTGATGTAGTAGGAATTCAAGTCAGACAAGCTCTCTGTCATAATCTAGTGAGAATCGTGACGTACAGGTCCGTCGAAAACATCTTGCCCAAGAAGTCGGAAAATCAATCCATAACGTAGCCTCTTTTCTAGCCACTACAGCAGGGGACAAGGAAGCAAAAAGAATAAGGTCCGTATCACTATTGTGCAGCAAGCTTAAGCGTAAAGTCAGCTTAACAGTGGAGCCGTAACACTATTACCCTACAGATACCAAGATCAAATGAATCGCTTGTCATGCGAGTTGTAAGACGGAAGTAACGCAAATTTGTAGGCGTGTTCAAGGGAAAGCGTGAGGTAGTCATGGCAACGGTTATATGGTCGAGGCCATCTTCGTGTGTTTTTTATTTCATCTTCCCAGAGGAATGTATTAAAAAAAAAAAAATTTTCCCATAAACTAATTAATAATTCATACACTATCTAACCAAACGTAATCTGACACTTTCGATTTTAGACGTTTTGTCGAACATCTAGAAAAATACTTGACGAATTATCCTGAAACTTCAGGGATGGTTTTCTCCAAATTTTTATTTTTGAATCAGACACTTGTATCAAGTTCTTCTCTTACGCTGAAATGAAGTCAATATGCCTTCATATCAGCATAAGAAGAAGTTGGTTACTCGTGTCCGGTCCAAAAATAAAAATTTGGAGAACACCCCTCGTTGTTTTGTTTATTTTTGAGAGCAACTGAAATTCAACTCATTCTATCGACGATATCTCTCTGAATTTTTAGGATATTTGCTTGGGCTTTTTAGAAGAGTAGCTCTATACATTTGGCTAAGAAATTATGCAAAACACATTTTGGTAAATCTTGGGCATGTGCATTTAAACATTATTTAGTAAAAATGCTCATATTTCATCAAATATTTAATATTTTTCTATTCTGATTGCAGGGTGTTGTCTCTACTGTAGTTTGTCAAGTTTCCTGAAAATGGCATTGCATTGGGTTGAAAACCCTGCATGTTATAAACAAAAAACTTACGAAAGCATTTCGATTTTTTTAACCCTTTTGCTGCGTAAAGCGGATATTTCCACACAAAATTACATTATCTCCACCTGCGGAAATCTGATTCATCTCACAGGGTTTAAAAAACTTCTTTTTATGCTGCTAAAAGTGGATAATTCCATCTTCTCAAGAATGAAAATAAAATTTAATTATGCAGTGAAAGGTTTAAACAAACCTTTATATCTCCATGAATATATGTGCTATTCTCATACAAATGAAGAGAGATAAGTAAAAGAAGCCTCATAATCATATGCTACAGCTACAACATATTTCATGCATTATTTTTTATAGGGTGATCCCAAACATTATTTTTTGGGTTCACTTTGTTGCTGGCCCCCTATTTGGCTTCAGGACAAAACCTTAGATAAAATATATGCTCTTTACACCCCTGAAGTTTCAGGATAATTCGTCAAGTATTTTTCTAGATATTCGACAAAACGTCTAAAATCGAAAGTGTCCGATTACTTTTGGGTAGATAGTGTATATTAAATCTGCAGATATATAAATTGAAGTATGGGAATATAAAGTGAATATCAGACGTAATTCACAATATAATAAATTAATACAGGCAAACTCTCATTCTACAATATGTAATGAAAGTATGGGAAAGCAAATGCAATTTTGATAACGATTTCATTGTGTGTTGTGAAGTAATAAATTTTGCTTGTATTATTTTATATCCGATATTATATATTAATATAGTCCTTCAATAAGTGATTAACTATTTCATTATTATTTATTTTAATCAGTTTTCCTTGAGAAAGCAGAAAAGTTTCTTATAAATAAACTGTATCTGTAAATCAAATTTTTTAAGAAATATTTTTAAGATTTATTTAGGTTCACCCCTTGTCAAATTTCCTAATTTTTCTTTATTATAAAATAGGCACAATTCCTAATTTTTTTAATGATCATACCTAATTAGAAACTTATGTACCAACAGCATTTATTTTATTAGAAAAGCTTGTGAAATTGTGATGGGGGCGACATTTTTTGCTTATTATTTTTCCTATTGTAATTCGAATATTAGGAAAACCAGAAAAATTATGTTAAGATTTAATAAATGATCCTTCAATTTAAATGTGACATTGTTTACGCATTTAACAATGTTTCCTTGAGAAATTCTTCATAACCGGAGCATAATTTTGCACAGTACCTAATAATAATAATAACAATAATAATAATAATAATAATAATAATAATAATAATAATTCAATAATGTAATTAAGTTCAGAGTACCTTATCATCAGACTAGATCCCTCATGACCTTTTACATAAATAATTATACTGGGAGAACTACTTGTTACACTCACCTATCCGAAGACCATCTACCCTGGCTAATGACCTTGCTACCGAATTTGACTTTTTTACTGATCCCAGAGACAAACTTAAACGCATAAATTTCAAGACAAATCTGCCATTGCAATTTTTTCTTCTTTACTTTTTGTTATTGCTATTGTTATTATTATTGTTGTTATTATTGATGTTGTTAATTTTATTTTATTTTATATTTTATTTTATTTTTATTTTTAAATACATTTTTTCTCCATTTTATTACTTATTTCTGTGCATTTTGCTGTATTATTTATTATTAATTGTAAATGGGTTCTCCCGTGACAAATAAATAAATAAATATATAAGTTGCAGCCTGCGTCAGTACCCAATTTATTGCGTTTACTTATGAATTTATACTGCTATTTAGGTAATATTGTGAACATTTATTTGGTATTACGTTTATTTATTGTTACTGTAACATATAAATAATGTTTTTTGCTTTTTATTTTTGTAATAAAAATTGTAAAACGTCCACTATGATTACATTAGAGAAATTGCGAATAGCGAAGCGAGCAGAGCAGAGCTGACCGGGAGAAGAGCAAACCTGAAGGATGAAGACACGCAATGACAGATTCTAGGATCTGGTCTATTTGAAGGAAATATAGCATTTCTTGAATTTAAGATGCTGAGCGTCATCAATAATATTCATCCTATCCTATATTAACTATTCGAAGCATAGATGAAAGTGCTTAACACGTGGCCTTTTTCCACTATGTGATGCGAGTCTGCCATTTTGGTTGCTCCGATAGCTAAAAAGGCGAATTGAACTCTCCTCGCTAAGCTTCCTTTTTCGTGGTTTACATCCGCGAAGTTGACTTGGCCTGTGGAGTCGTGTTTAGGCCAACAGTGGTAAGGCTCCCGAGTTAGTAGATGCCGTCGAAGTCAGCTTAAGCCCCAGTATAAGTCACTTTTTGCAGAATAGTGATATGGCCCTAAGGGCAAAAAAACAGGGTTTTTTCCTGTCTTAATCTGTGGCAGGGCTACTCAAAAAGGTGTGCTGAGGCACAGCCACATACCGTGAAACTGCATGGCTGTCCACAAGAAAAAATTAAGAAAGAAATTAAGGTGAGTCGAAAGAACTAAAAGTGTCGCAAGAGAAGCCCCGTACTAAAGTCATGCAATCGTTTCGCTACGAAAACTTTTTGCTACGTTTTCTCTCCCACTACAGGAAAGTGATTGTATTTATTCAGATAATAATAAAAATACTTCATTTCCTTCACTCTCAAAAATGGTAACAGCTGCTGATAGCCTACTGATGTTAACACTGTTCCAATAGACTCGGGATAGTGACGATTTTATTACCAATCACCATGTTTATTTTCAAGCACTCACGTTAGTTTAATCATCTATTCTGCAGGTCGATGTCGCTGCAGTCTTAAAATTAGTCAGTTTTTGCATTTGGCTCGAATAAAACTCAGAAAATCGTCATCAGTCACATGACGTAGCCAGATCTGACAAGGGGACTGCACAGACATATCATGGATTTGGTTGAAATTTGAAGAGGTCAATCTACAACATTAATATACCTTCTGTGTAAAAGGATTTGAATCAATGGCCTAGTGATATAAAATGATTAAAATCATTCTGACAAACTAGAACTTATCAGAAGATTTTGAAGAGGAATTTTCTAATAGAGTAAAACCTCGTTTTTACGAACTCGGATTTTACGAAGTAATTCTGAAATCCCGAATCCCTCCTTTTTATTTCCATAGAATAAACATTAAATTTTACTAAGTGTTTTTATGACAAAATTCGTATTTTACGAAGATAGAAATTGTAATTGGCAGTAAATACATCTTCGCTTAAGAAGGCAAAACACCATACAAATTTGGATCCCATAATTTTAATCTTTTGTATCCCATAACCACCAATGTGCGGTTTGGAAGAAGATGGCCCCAGAAAAAACTGCTAATTGTTTCAAAAAGGCAGGTTTCATTTTTAGGAATACGAATGAAAGTGAAACTGAACATGAAAACTTGTAGTCCAAACCGAAGCTTATGATGATGATAGTGAATTCGAAGGATTTGAAAAGTGGGATATCGTGAAAAGCTTAATTTCCAAAATAAATTCTTGGATATCTAAATATTGATAGGGACGTCTTAACTTCTCTGATATTAAACAATGACGAAATTTGTGATCTTATCAAAGATAGCGGCGAAGAAGACCATGAAGATGACAATGACAACGAGGAATTGGAAAATAATGAATTCAAAGCAACATCCTCACAAATTAAAAACTGCTTAGAAATGCTAAAAAAAAAACATTTATATGCAATTGAAAATGTACCTGACAATATTTTTGGAGTTTTTTTGAATTTTCCAACTATGTAAGTAATGATGTTAAGTTCAAATTTGCATCAGACAACAATTCTAAAATATTTTCAAAAACCAAATTACTAATGTACAAATCTATGTATATTAAAAATACTGCCCATTAAAAACTCTTATAGTTTTTTGTTTTGTTTTTTTATGAAGTTCGAATTTAATGAATAAATGTTACTGATCTCTCAAGATTCGTAAAATCGAGGTTCTACTGTATATTGTTTCGTTTAATCTACAATTTTGAACCATTGCAACATGATTATCCATCACTAGATTGGGAAAGTGTACAACCATCTTTCCGAATTCATGTATGTCATAGCAACAGCAAACTGGCAAATATTGACTTAAAGAATTAGTTTGAATAATGTTATAACTGAGAAATTCATAATAAAAGTTTGTAAATTAGATGTCACTTCATGGAATGTAGACAGGCTTGGAAAAAATCTACTATCATGATGATGCCTAAAACAATTGATATGTCCCAATGATGCATTCAGTAATAGTACGTAGAAAGGAAACATTAAAATAAGTAGGTACTTACATAAGTAAAAGTCCAGGGAAAACAAGATTCAAATCCACAGGAAAATTTTAATCACCATGAATGTTTGTGAAAATTGCAACACCGAGAAGGATACATGTGATTGAAATGATTAGAATTACAAACTGTACATAATCTCTAACTTTGAGAATTCAATATGGTGTGAAGCCCCATGAGTTCCAATCAAATTCTCTAAACGTAGTGGCATGGAATCAAAGAGGCCTAGATATGTTCCTGGGGAATCTCCCTCCATGCGATTTGTATGAGTCCACAGAGCATCAACAGTGATTGCTGGAAGATTGTGATGAACAAGTTGCCAACCAACCATATCCCAGACATGTTCGAAGGGCAACATATCAGGTGAACGTGTAGGCCAAGGAAGTAGTGGTACCAATCATTCTTCGAAGAAGACTAGCACATTCCTCGCCATCTGTGGCCGAGCATTGTCCTGCTGAAACATGTTGAGATCGCATGTTATATCCAATGACGCACCTAACCATCACATATGGTGTTTGCCCTCTATGCCACTTAACAATACAGGCTACCATGTTGCATTCATAAGTTGTTGCCACGCCATGTTCAAGATCAATAGACCAACTGTGATAAACTGTATGAACGAAACTTGGCTGATGAAAAGTGGGAATATGTGCTGAGGCGCACATTTATTTAAACAATTGCAACAAGAGCTAAGCCATATTTTACTGCCCAAGGGGTTCTAAGGACTTCAGAAAATGGTACCGTGAATGCAAGGAAACATTTTCAAAAGGTTTCAAGATCACGGCAGGATACAACTACAATAACAAGTTAACTTTATACGGAGTTGAGTCAAAGGCCAAACTCAATGCCATGTACTCTCTGACTAACGTTCTAACCCCGTATTTAGCAGTGACAGCCATGCACTTTACTGTATGGAGGTAAACAAGGTATGGCCACACCAAGACAAGTCGTCGAGTCTAACCACATCATCAACTCACCCGTTTCTAGAATGCATACAAGAAGATACCGGAATCTGCTCCATTCCATTCAGTAACAGCCCGTCAAGTCACCGGGCACATTGCTTATGGATTTTTGTGGCTTTGGCCTACTTAAACGAACTCTTGGAAAGAGACGACAGTGAACAGCGGAGAGTCTTTGGGAAGCGCATCAACAGGAGTGGTTATGAATTGACCCTGGTGTTCTGCATTCCAGCCTCTTGAAGTGAAAACTGCAATGCAGGGCAATAGCAATGATGCATGGCTGCTAGACTGAGCACACTCGACAGTGGTGAAAGGCGTTTTCCATCTTTTCTGGCTCTTTGTAACTTGTTACCATTGATCACT
>JAHWFO010052562.1:0-12920 GCA_023313115.1 Rhysida immarginata | reverse complement strand
TTTTTTGATTTGCATGCTTTACATGGTGGAAATATCAACATTCAGTTTTCCTTGTGCAGTATGACTGTTTGTAAGCCACAAACAGTTCACCACGTGATTGTGGGTGATTGGTTGGTCTGAATTGAATGATTTTTTTTGTATTGTTTGTTTTTTTATGCTGAACAAGTTTGCAATTGGGGTTTTTTCTCTATCCCTTACGGTTTTTGAGATAAATTTTGAATGTGCCCTAATTTGCATATTTGGGATGATGAAAAGTGCACCATGGGATAGGCCACCCAAAGGGGGGTTCAGACTTTTGTATTCATCCTGTAGAATTCAATGCATAGAATTCCTGTTATTCAGGCTTTGCATAGAAAAGAGATTTCTTAGTACTTAACAATTTCTTGAAAATCTTTAAAAATGATCAGTAACTGGAGATAATGGAGAGTTAGCAGACTATTGAGAAAGAGTGGAAAGACGACAGAGGAAGCACTCCTTTAGCTCCGTGGTGTATTGAGCCTGAAGAAGCTGAAAAAGTATTTAAGGCTTAAATTTTAAGCAAAACTGACCTGGACGACGATGTCGAAGCGCAGAAGTCTTAGAGCTGGTGATGGGAGGGGTACCTTAGCAACAAGGTGAGGTTAGCATCACTAAAGTTGGGGCTTTTGCATATTTTGTCCGAGCCAATGAATAATTTAAATCGTATCCAGCAAAACGATTTTGTAAAATTCCTTGACTTTTCCCGGTTGATCAAGTAAATTTACCTGACCAGCGACCAAAGGTAGGACAAAATGTCAACTGCCATCATCGCCTTTACATAACGATATCGCCACGAACTCGATGGTCTAAATGATCGATTGGTATGTATTAAATACGCCTCTTTATTTGATTGCCAAATTTAAATACAGAAATATTAATTTCTTAAATTACAATTACAAAAATAACAAGAATGATTTTACCGCCAAAGCGGATAAAGGGAGCACATTTTCTATTTATAGCATCGTACATGGATATATAGAATTAACCAACATTTTAAAACACTTGAGAGTAAATAAATAAATATGAAAACTAAATTGTAAATTACTATTTAAATAGGCTAACGTATAGAGAGAATTTAAAAGAATAAACTTGAAGAATGAAAGGTAAATGGAGAGTGAAGTTATTCCTCATACACTTAAAAAAATAAAAATGAAGTTATTCTTCTTACAAATTCTTTAATTTGTAAGAATTCTCACATAATGTTAAACGAAGTGAGCCTCAATTGCTGAAGCGTTATGTGTAAGCATCTATTAGATTTTCATATTAAATTACTAAACTCTTATTGAAGCAAGCAATTAACTACTAATAAATTAATTAGTAATGAGTTTTAAATACCATTAAGCCTAAGAGTACTATACTCTTGATTCAAATAAGCTATGGATAACAAAAGATCTAATAACGCGTAAGGAGTTGGTTGATATATTACACGCCATATCTTAGCATTAAAAGTTCTATAAATTCTGTATTGTACCATTAGGGCACGTGCTACAAAACCAATTACCACTATCATTATTTACTCGTGATAGTCACTCATGGCACGTTGTTACGAGTCGTTTGATATATTACATGCCATATCTTAGCATTGAAAGTTCCAAGGTTACCATATGGTACCATAGGGCACCATTAGGGCACGTGCTACTAAACCAATAACTATTATCATTATTTACACGTGATATTCACTCATGGCACGTTATTACGAGTCGTTTGATCTATTACATGCCATATCTTAGCATTGAAATTACCAATTGTACCATATGGTTCCATAGGGCACCATTAGGGCACGTGCTACTAAACCAATAACAATTATCATTATTTTCTCATGATATTCACTCATTACATGTTGTTACGAGTCGTTTGATATATTACATGCCATATCTTAGCATTGAAAGTTCCAATGGTTTCATAGGGCACCATTAGGGCACGTGCTACTAAACCAAAAACAATTATCATTATTTTCTCATGATATTCACACATTACATATTGTTACGAGTCGTTTGATATATTACATGCCATATCTTAGCATTGAAAGTTTCAATGGTTTCATAGGGCACCATTAGGGCACGTGCTACTAAACCAATAACTATTATCATTATTTACACGTGATATTCACTCATGGCACGTTATTACGATCGTTGATCTATTACATGCCATATCTTAGCATTGAAATTACCAATTAATTGTACCATATGGTTCCATAGGGCACCATTAGGGCACGTGCTAGTAAACCAATAACCATTATCATTATTTTCTCGTGATATTCACTCATTACATGTTGTTACGAGTCGTTTGATATATTACATGCCATATCTTAGCATTGAAAGTTCCAATGGTTTCATAGGGCACCATTAGGGCACGTGCTACTAAACCAATACCAATTATCATTATTTTCTCATGATATTCACTCATTACATGTTGTTACGAGTCGTTTGATATATTACATGCCATGTGTTAGAATTGAAACTTCCAATGGTACCATATCATGCCATGGGGCACCATTAGGGCACGTGCTACTAAACTGTTAACCATTATCATTATTTTCTCGTGATAGTCACTCATGGCACGTTGTTACGATTCGTTTGATATATTACATGCCATATCTTAGCATTGAAAGTTCCAATGGTTTCATAGGGCACCATTAGGGCACGTGCTAGTAAACCAATAACCATTATCATTATTTTCTCCTGATATTCACTCATGACACCTTGTTACGAGTCGTTTGATATATTACATGCCATATCTTAGCATTGAAAGTTCCAATGGTTTCATAGGGCACCATTAGGGCACGTGCTACTAAACCAATAACAATTATCATTATTTTCTCATGATATTCACTCATTACATGTTGTTACGAGTCGTTTGATATATTACATGCCATATCTTAGCATTGGAAGTTCCAATGGTTTCATAGGGCACCATTAGGGCACGTGCTACTAAACTGTTAACCATTATCATTATTTTCTCGTGATAGCCACTCATGGCACGTTGTTACGAGTCGTTTGATATATTACATGCCATATCCTAGCATTGAAAGTTCCAATGGTACCACTTGGTACCATTAAAACACGTACTACTAAACAATTCAGACATCACTATATACCGTTATATTCATTCATGAGACATCCTTGCACGTACACGTGCCATTAGACCGATACTTGCTATCACTAACTCTTTTATATTCGTTCAAGATATGTTGTGACAATTTGTTTGATATATTACTTGCCATATCTTGTTATAGGAAATGTTTAAGAGGGTATCATAATGGTACTATTTAAGCACGTGCTATTAGAGCACGTACTTATTCCTGCTATCTCACGTTCGTACTTCTGCGTACTCTGTCCCATTTTAATAGATTGGTGAAAACAGACTGTGAAAAAGTTAATTCGTTTTCAAGTTATCGTAATAAATGCTAAGCTCCCTAGGAATAAAAAAATTCTCTTGATTTAGGGAGCGAACTGCCCTTTTAATAATCGTCAAACACGTGCATCCTGCACGCACACAATCTCATTAATGTTTAGAGCACGCGCAGAACCGAACCCATGTTCTCAACACGCGTTTTACCAAATGCGAGGATAATTCGTTTCTTCCAGCAATTCAAGACATGATTGAATGAATTGTGAGATTGCAATACATGCAATTCAATACATGCAACGCAATGAATTGTGGGATTGTCTACAGACGGACGGACGGACGGACGGACGGACAGCTGGACAAACCGATCACATAAGCACATTTCTATATATAGAAAATGTGCTAAAAATAGTAAATATACAGAATTTTCAGGAAGATCATCCTTTTTGCCGATGATTTTTATGAACTTGAGATTTTTGAAAGATCTATTTTATTTAAAACTTTTCACAGACTAAAATACCATCCATGTACAATACGTTGTGAGCCATACGAAATTGTCAGATGAAATGTCTTAAAAATTTCAGTGTCCATTCCATTGTATTTTATATATTTGGTCCGGTTGGAAGAGCAATTTCCTCTGTCCCCGATGCGACTCCTAAAAACGGACCCTACTGTTTACTTTAGGTTTACTTTATTATCTACTTTAAAGAAATGAAAACTATTAAAGTCTTTAACCTAAGTGAAAAATTCTCATCAACAACAGCCATATACCATCGTCGGGTATATCTTTAGACGAAATGCACATCTTGTGCCCAATCACAGAAGAAACATACTCCACCTAAGAGAAGTGTCTTTGGAAAAAGTTTACGAAATACTGCCACTTGAACATCCAAAATCCTACTGACTAGTAGCAGGTCAGAAGAAAAAAAATTTTTTCTTCAGGAAGACCAGAGCTTTTCAATTGCATCAATATACTACGCATACGAACTTCATCTGAAGCCTCTTCTGGCAAGCACACAGATGCAGCTTCAATATGTTCCCCGCAAAAAGCAATTCCAATACCACATGGCGTATTATTTCCCTGTATTGTATATTTAGGAGCAATAAGTGCAGATAAGCCTGCGCCAACGAATGAAGCTTAAAATTTTGCTTTTTTGAAATTCGTCGCACCAAAGTGCTCACTACGTCGATTGAATAAAAGAAAATCATGCACTTCACCTTTGAATTAGCAGGAATGTTTGTGAGTCTTGGAAATTCATTATCACGACCAGTGTTGCCAATTTAGTAGAATCTCTACTAGATCTGGTAGAAAAGGATTCTCATTTAGTAGGAAAATTTTCAATCTAGTATATGGTAGAAAATCTGGTAGATCACAAAATTATTTTAGTAGATTTCCTAAATTAGAAAATTTGAAAATTAATACTGTATTTATTAGATTTTTTTGCTCACGGTGACGCCACTGCGCTCTCCCTCAGCTATTGGTCGTGACGTGTCGCTCATAATCAGTCGCAATTGGCCTTTGAAATGTTTGATCTGACCAGGGCAATGAACATTCATAGATGCCAACGTACCTGATCACCGGCCACCACTCTGCCACCCGCACAGAACCTATTAGGTTCAACCTAAGTAAGTTAGTGATGGGCGATACCAAGTTCGGCGATATTCGATACCAGTATCGAATATTAAGAGTTTATTCGAAACTAGTATTTGATACCTGTCGGTATCGGTATTCGATACTTGGTAAAATGACATAACAATCCAAAAAAAGTAGCAAAAGCAAGTTGCATTGAATATTTCACCATTGCAAGTTTATTTTCATTTTCATCATATTTACATTTCTGTTTTATTCGGGAACATCAAAATTATTAATTCAAAATATCTCAAGGATCAAAGAGAACATTTTGTGAAAACTGCGACAAAAAGTTGGCTGTTCTCGCCTTTTAGGCGCTAATCTATTTCTTTTGTATATATTAATTAAGATGAATAACACTCCCTAATTGAAAGAAGACAAAAAAATTAAAATAATGAAAAAACAATGAAAAAAGTCACCCAATTGGTAAAGTAAAAGTTGAATGACGAAATATAAATGAAACCTGTACCTCCCTGTGTTTGCAACGGAGTGATAGCCATGCATCGCTACCAACTGCTCCTGAATGTCGGTTTTCAGAATTTGATGCTCGGAACTTAAGTAGCATATGATGCGAACTCCAAAAATTATATGAGGAAGGTTCAGTGTAACCTTCCACTTCCGCAATTACTTCCTGTGTGCCTGTGCACGCTAAGCGTTTCACACAATCACTAATGTATTTTATGTGTTTTACTCTGTCGGATCCTCCTTATGTGTGATTTTCTTACCTTCCTTATATAAAGCTAGTTTGTATCTTCATTGGCTGTTTTTGGTATCGAATACGAAAATTCCGACAGTATCGAATAGTATCGAGTATTATAAATATTTGATACTCTGGGATTCGAAACTGACAAATATTCGATACCAAAGTATCGCCCATCACTAAAGTAAGTACAGTATCTATCGTATTTATTCTACTATAATCAGTTGCGCATCTTGTATAAAGCGATTCCACTTTCAGAGCCCCAAAAAACAGTAAACATTTTATCCACTTATATAATGTGGTCCCCATTTTTGATTTGTCGCAAGAAATAAAATATGCAAGAATATACAGAAAAAGAAAAAAGAAATGAAAATAAAAACTCTTTAGTTTACTAATGCTATTACCAATCACTGCTTCTGAGATCATAAAAAAGGAAAACATTATTAGTTCATTACAGAAAAGTATAAAAAGTTTATAAAGATCCAACATAAATTTAGGTGCTTTTTAGGCTAAAATTTTTCGCATTATAGTAGAATAAATACGGAATATCTATCTCTATGCACAGAACTTGATCAGCACCATCAAATTTCAATGATACCTGTTAACATTTTGTTACAGAAAAATGTCCAAACAACTGTATACGCAAAAGTTTAGAACAGCTTGGTTGAAGAATCCCCTTTTCAAGGATTGGTTGACTTCAGTAGAAAGTTCAGCTGGTGTTGAAGCAAAGTGCAAGCCTTGTGGAAAACTGCTTACCAGTCGCTACAACGATTTAAAAAATCATGGTGAATCAAAGAAACATAAAAGTAACGCGGCACTTTTTTTGGGGACTTCGCAAAAGAAGATTTCATTTATCAACGATCCTGTGTTGAACGAAGCAAAAGTCGCCGAAGCCAGATTAGCTCTTTTTGTTGCTCAACACACGTCAGTTAATATAGTTGACCACTTAACTGATCTATGCAAAAATATATTTAAGTGTTCTGCTTCCGATTACACTAAAATGCATAGAACAAAGTGCGGCAATATAATCAAAAATGTTTTAGCGCCATATTTTGTACAAGAATTACGAAATGACATAGGAAATGGTCCTTTTAGCATTTTAATAGACGAGTCCACAGACATTTCAACCGACAAGTATTTAGGATGCACAATTTTGTATTATAGTTCTTCCAAAAAACCATTGTTAATTCTTTTTTATATTTAGTGGAATTAGATACGGTCAACGCTAATGGTATTGTTACAGCCTTAAAATTAGTTCTAAACAAATACAGATTAAATATTAAAAATTTGAAAGGTATAGGGACGGACAATGCTTCTGTAATGGTGGGAATAAATAATGGAGTATATGCCAAATTAAAATTAGAAGTACCTAATTTGATTTTAATTAGATGTGTTTGCCATTCATTGCAATTAGCTGTTTCTTCGGCTACAAAAGAGCATCTACCCCGAAATTTAGAATTCTTAATTAGAGAAACGTTTAACTGGTTTTCTCATTCTGCACAACGGCAAAAATCGTACAAACAATTATATAATTTAATCAATGAAGGAGATGATCCGTTGAAAATTACTTCTGTATCTCAAACTCGATGGTTATCAATTGAATATGCTGTTTCTAGAATCCACGTTCAATGGTTAGAACTGAAAACTCATTTTAGCATAGCAAAGGATTCTGAAAAGTGTTACACTGCTCACGTCCTTTCTGAAATGTATAATGATAATATCAATTATACCTATTTGTGTTTTTTAAAACCAATTTTAAATGACGTGCAGCGAATGAACAAAGCCTTTGAAGCCAAAAATGTGGATTTTGTAAAATTATTAGGTGATCTGACACATCTTTTGGATAGTCTTATAAAAAAAATTACAGTTCCTCATTCAAAATTTAAAATGTTCAAAGATAACATTGAATCTTTCATTGATAGAAATTGCTACTTAGGTTATTTAGTTGAAACAAAAATAAATGCAATGAAAGAAGCAGGATTTAAGGATGAACGGATGTTTCGTGACAGATGTATAAATTTTTTGACCAGGTTGATTCAGGAAATCGCACAAAGACTACCCGAAAATGTAACTATATTAAAACAAATATCAATTATATCTGTAGAGAACTCTTTACGAGTCATTAAAGCTGATTTAATTTCAATTTTGCAACATTTTAACTACACTCCTGATTTAATAGATCGTATACAAAATCAGTGGAAAAAGTTAACACTGGTGCAATGGCAAAACATTTCCAATACTATCACATTTTGGAGTGAAGTCAGAGACTACAGAGATGCTAATTGTGAAAATCCTTACCAAGAGTTGGCAGATTTTTCATTCTCACTTTTAGTGTTGCCTCATTCTAATGCTGAAGTTGAAAGGCTGTTTAGTCAGATGAATTTAGTAAAAACAAAATTACGAAACAGAATGCAGTTACCCATGTTAAATAGTCTTTTGGCAATTAGATCTGGGCTGACGAGAGAAAATAAATGTTGCCACAATTACAATGTCCATCAAACAATTTAAAACAATATAAAAAATATGCAAACTTATGTGATTAGTGAAGCAGAAATTGAAAATATTTTTTAAATTATTCTACTTGTCAAATTATTTCGAAAAATGTTAAAACGTCAATTTGAGTACCATTTGCTTTATAAGTCCCTTAATGATGGTGAAACACCTAAGAAGTTTGTTCAATTGGTTGTTGGAAAAATTAAAATATCTAGCGCCTCCTTATTTCCTAAATCAGTGCAATAACGTGAAAATATGAAGACTTGCCCCTTAATTTGGTTCCCATTAACGATTTAGATAACACACCATGGAGAATGAATGGCGACTTGTCAAGATCAATAACTGGTCTGACGTTTTTGGAGAAACTGTTGAAAGGAATAGTATTAACTTTTGGTCTGCTGCATATGAAGTCAAACAAGCTGATGGTGAATTAGCATTTTCAAATATTAGCAAATTTGCACTTAGACTATTAACTCTTCCTATTAGTAATGCTGTAATCTAGCGTATTTTTTCTAAAATGAACATCGTAAAAACAAAACTTAGGAATCGAACTAAATCGCCCAACCTGGCAACCTGGATGCGAATGCGGCGGAGGGAGCGGATGCGAAGTGCGGAGGGAGCGGATGCGAAGTGCGGAAGGAGCGATGCGGCAAACTACTGGGCTGCTGTCAAGCGTCTGGCGAGAGCGATGCGGCAAACTACTGGGCTGCTCTCAAGCGTCTGGCGAAAGCGATGTGAAACTGAACGTGAAATCAACTGCTGCCAACTGCGTGAAATGGAAAAAACAACATCCACTTCATCCACTCACTCAACGGAACGCAATCAAGAGTCATCACTTAACTGATCAATCAACACCATCCCCTCTAGGTGGTGTTGCATGTTGGACTGATGACCAATTAGTGCGCATGTTTTAGGATATTACCATAGTCTAAGGAAGTAATATCCTAAACTTCTTTAGACTACGATATTACTACACCTATTACTACGGAGATTCAAATATTGCTACATATTACTACTTTTTCCAAATTACTACATCTGGTCACCCTGTGAGGTAATCAAGAAGCCTAATCAACCCAAGCGATCTTCCATATTATACAAAAAAGGCTCTATAGCGCATTAGAGTGCCTTTATAACCAGAGTGTGGCCATACGAGGGACAGTTTTCTATTGGTTGTTTATTATCACGTGCTATTTTCCGCCATGTTGTGTCCAAATTGCGAATATGTAGCACATTGTTGTGTGGAGACAGGGTGACCAGATTGGGCGATAAACCACAAATTGGGCGTTTTATAATGGTCATTTGCGCCTAAAATTCGATTTGTGCGCTTTGCGTTTATTTTTTTTTTTGCGAATAAATAAAAAATATGTGACTTTTGGGGGAATCTTAATAAATTTGGGCTGTTTGTGCGTTTTTTTTGTTCAGATGGCGCTTCGGTAGCGGTATCAGTCATGAGATAAGTTCTTCATTTCGTATCATTGTCTAAAACTCATACATCATACAGGCTGACGTCATATTATCCATCTCCACATAGTAAAAATATGACTGTAATATTGTCATATGCCGCCAAAATGTGATCAAACAAAACAAACTACATTATATATAGGTGATCATGAACATGAATAGTTTATAGTATAGTTAGTTTAGCAGCGCACTCGCACTGCACCACACGATATATAACCACAAGCAAAGCAGATGATATTGACAGAAGCAATATATAAAAATGGGAAAATGGACAAAATATCAAAAAAAAAAATTACCAGAAAGACTGGAAAAATGAAAAGGAGTTCAAAGGTAAGTTAAAATAATACGGAAATTATTTAATGCTACAGTAGAAAGGGCATTTTCTATAATGACATGTGTTAAAACAAGACTAAAAAATCGTACCAGTCTCACTTCACTTGAGTCTATAATGAGGATTAAGATTCATAACAGTGTAATGAAAAAATGTTTTAATGAATTTATTCCTTCACAAACTATGTTATCCCGTTTTGACTCAACAATATATGCAAGAAAAAACAACGAAGTTAAGAAGATGCTGAAGAAAATGAATTACTTACTGTTGAAATATCTGAAGAAATTGTATTATAAGTTTAAAAATAAATTTTTGAATTTTTGTTTTAATTAATTTTAATTTTTCATTTTTTTTTAAGAGAAACGTTGCATTTATTTTTGGGCGTTTTACAAATATTTTGGGGGTAATTTTTGCCAAACGAGGGCGCTTTTTAACAAGAGGCATCTGGTCACCCTGTGTGTGTTGATAAGACGGTTTTTTTGTAATTTTAAAAGATATTAAAAGAGTTTAGTGAATAAAAATGTCTTCCACTGCTGCAATTTTCCTCGCGATCCAGAAAGGCGATCGATTTGGGTAGCGAAGACGAAAAGAGTCAAGCGGAAACCTTCGGACAACAGTTGCCTTTGTGAAGTTAGTAAAAATCAAATGTTTCGATATGACGACGGTTAAGTCTGAAGGCTACTCGAATGCATTGATTCACTGCAGATTTATGATTCATCTTTAATCGGTAGGCAAATGCGCATGACCATAAGCAGATGCCATATTCAATGGTGGCATATATCTGTGATCGTATTAAAATAACTACCTCTTTAGAATTTAAAAGTTTACTAAGACGATAAAACAAATAGAATTTCCTTCCTCATGCTCAGTCGTATTCCAGGTGTAATTTGAATTCAAAATATGATGTTCGACCGTCAATGAAACAAGACTAGATTAAGTATATTCTAAACTTCTATACTCTATCTATTGAAACAAGCCGAGTAGTTTAAAGGTAACGGATATTTTACTTGCGATTGCACATTCAACGAAGATACACTAATCATATTATTTAACTCATAGTGCGTAAAAGTTTATTATTCCTCAATTATATGAAATAAACTTTTATTAAGATATAAGTTGAAATCACACAGTGTATTCTTGTCCTCCAGAAGATCGAGTCCATTGAGTGAGAACTTTAATAATTGTAATGCAAAACTACGGATATTACATAATATAAATATACAGTGAATCTTTTGTTTTAATATTTAGTTGATATTGAAATGTTTTTGCCTCAAACCACAATAGTTCATGCTCCTTATAGGCTCTTCATTCAATTCTTCAAACCTATAATGCAGATGGAAAGGCCGTTTGGCCTTAACTTACTCAAGAGTTTATCTCATATTTTAGGTGCATTTTTTCATTTCAGAGTTATATTTTACCAAACTTTTGCACATTTGAAATTGTGAGCTCGTAAAATCCGTACATAAAAGAACCGGTTCCGTTACATTTAGAGAAGACGGTAGGTTAAGTGGGAAGGAAAGGGGACCTATGGATGCTGAGCTTTCAAGGAAAATGAGAGAATTTTTTTCTTATGCTTTAGAATCTAGTGGCCAAAATTTCGCCCGAAATCGACATCGTTCTTGAAGTTCTTAACTTTTAAGTAAAAATTCGATTTTTATGGCGGGAATTATTGGATTGCTCAGGAAAGAGTTGCCGTTGAAAATTTATATGAAGTCCGATGTTTTCGCTATTTTGACTTTAACATTGAGATGAAACAACCCATAACCCGAGAACGATCATTGCTTATAGAAAACATAAAATGGAGAAAATAGTACTTATTCGAATTAGAGGGCAAGGTATGAATCAGTCATGTTAAAATGGATCGCTAGAACAAAATTTAATAAAAATTCTTAGTAGTGATTTCGAGTAAAATACATGGTCTAAAATTTTGGGATTAAATTCTTTCAAAAGAGGATATCTTCATAAGAATTAACCCTTTATCCCAGATAACACAAAAATATTTTGCGATTAGAGGTAGAAAAAATGTCTATATTGCTATTACTCTGAAATCTTTTCTTCTTTTGGAAAAATATTATTTGCATCTGACATAGATTTCGCAAAAATCTACCTCCATATATACAGGGTGAGTATACAGATTGAGGCATTTATCTTGAGACAACTGAATATCTCGGAAACTAAGCATTATACGAAAAAATGTCCAAAATCAAAAGTGAATTATTTCTCGGGGGAAATTCACTAGTTAAAAAATTACCCCCCCCCCTTTTGTAAGGGGGGAAGGGGTAACTTTGAAATCTTAAGTAGGAACCCCTATTTCTAATGGTATGTTCAGATTGTACACAATATTCGAGAAATGTTTTATTCTTGGTGTTTTTTCAATTGGTCCAACCGTTTAGGAGATAGAGGCTCTGAAAGTGTAGAACTTTTAATGTTTTGAACCCAGTTTTATAGATGAAGACAAAGAGAGAGTGGGTCTTACCGACATTCCTATTCTACTTTTTAATGTGTGACATTTCATGTCAAGTGAAGTGACATATGCGTCCAATGGGGGGGAGAAAAGGCCATAATTTTGAGGGACTTGTTTTTTTTAAAAAAAAAGAATAGTAATAAATTAAGATTTAGCTGTTGTCTTATTTCAATTTGAAATTTCTGAATAATACTTTAATTGTTGTCATTATATTGTATACTAGAAGAGGTACCCGGCGTTGCCCGGGATAATTACACTTGCACAAACTTTTCCTTTCATTGTTAGTCATGAGATATTGATTGTTGGTCCATGCAGAGCGTTTGTGAATTGCGTGTTGATACCATTGTTGATACCTATTGTTGTACAAACTTTGCCTTGCATTGTTGGTCATGAGATATTTCTCATTAATATGCCTTGCCATAACCATGAATATCGATTTTTTATCGATATTTATTATTTTTCCGAAATCTGAGGT
>JAHWFO010052561.1:9221-22677 GCA_023313115.1 Rhysida immarginata | reverse complement strand
AGGGCGAAGCTCTCATCATTCAGCAGGTGGAAAAGAAGGGAGTAACATGTGTCAGTATCATCTGGTGTGTTACTCCCTTCTTTTCCACCTGCTGAATGATGAGAGCTTCGCCCTCGAAAAGCGCTTCTAGGATTAGGTTGTATTTTTCTTTTTACTTAATTTTTGTTGTGGTTAAAGAGTTGTTATTTACTTTGTCTTTATTAATGAATGATTTGAGAGTTGCTGCGTTTGATGCCTGGTCACAGATTACACAGGAAGAATGCCAATCTCTTGTAGAGTCTATGCCGAGAAGAACTGTAGCTGTTCTCAAGGCAAAAGGTGGTGCCACAAAATACTAACACTAAAGTTGCAGAACTTATGTCCCATATTCATCGTGTTGCAGGTTTTTTGTCCCAGGTGGCAATTTTTGTTTCGTAATGTTTAATTCGAATAAATTTCGCTTTGAACTATTTACCGGGTTTAATGTATTTAAAAATGTCCAATATATGAAGGACTTTCGTTTTTCTTATTCTCAACTTAAGTTATTTATTTTTGAAAATGAACGTTTGGAAGAAAATTTTGATGTTGCAGGACTTTTGTCTCGGGGCTGTAGTATACTATCAAGTTCAGACATGGCTAGGCAATCAACTGAACCCCAAAGACTGGGGTTGGAAATTAACAGACAATACTTTGGAACCGATTCAAAATATACTCCCACCTGCTCCGGAAAAACTCCTAAAAACTATTTTTTGCAGCATCAATTCTGCACTGTACTGCAGTGCTCACATGAAACTTTGACACTCAAACAAATGCCCAGGCATTCTCTCACAACAGGTGATCCTTTTGCACAGCAATGCACACACCTACATCTCCCATGAAACAACCATAACAGAAATTCCAATGGAAAATCTTGGAACATCCTGCTTACAGCCCAGACTCGTCATCTTGTGATTACCACATCTTTGGGCCACTCAAGAAGACATTGCAAGGGAAACGTTTCAATTTGCAAGAAAACGAGAAGGATGCAGTGCAGGATTTTCAAAAAAAAACAACCACAATCTTGCTGCAGAGTTGATCTGCTATGTAAATGATGGGACCAATGCCTCAACAAACTTGGTGATTACTTTTAAGTTTCAAATAAAGTTATTAAGTACCCAGGCTGTCTCCATTTTTCATTTGGGTAACCCTGATACTTTTACAAGAATAAAGACAAGCAATATGAATACCTATCATTAATTAAAACCTGAAAAACTTCCTGGTGACTCTGTAGAAATATGAGTGGGAACGATGTGCATGCAGGATCCTGAGAAAAGCCAGCATCTGCTATTGCTCTGTTGCTTATCTGAGGGTTTCCAATACAATAAAACGTATTTATTAATACATGATATGAAAATTAAGGCAACAAATTCATAAAAACTAGAAAATTTTTTTAAAAAATCATTAACTAAACATTAAATTTTAAATACATTATACCTCTAAGCACTCTAGAATCAAACTAACCACACATACCGTAGTTCTGAGCCCAGTGGGCCAATTAAAACCAAACTAAATAGTGAAGGTAGATATGCCGATAGTAAGCTAATTTCTGAATTTTAACCTTCTACTGCAAAAAAACGCAGAAATTATGAAGGGGACAGACAGATGGATGGACATTGTAAATTTCTAATATAGGTCTTAAAAAAAAAAAAAAAAAAGCAAAACCTACCAAAGCTAACAAATATTATGAATATGATGATTAAGATCTATGTGTAAAATTTATACTTCAAATACTCAGACCGACTGATATAGTTATGAATAATTCCCCTGTTACTTTATGAGGATCCAACTCATTAAATTAAACTTCCCTTAGAATTAAGATCAATTAATAAAAGTTTATAGTCACTACTCATACCCTCGTTTTGTATTAAGGTTCAAAGTACTAATGATCTACTTAAAAATTTCTATTGTATTTGAAACTTTTAATCCTGCTTAGAGTTGGTTACCTCCAGAATACTCTACACAGCACATCCTGTGTACGACACACAATTTTACTTCACAGCTCTGACAGGTGAAGTACTGGAATAGCTGGATTGATCACCTTGTGAGTTTGTCATTTCAGAATGTTCAAGGCGAGTTTTACAAACAAGTCTCCCCAATTTCTCCGCTTCCAACAGATGCCGCTCGTTTCCATGGTAACGCCCCATCACAAAGCAAAGATCACCATTCGTGATATCGGAAACGAAGCCGGTCGATGGGGCGTTGCTATGAAAACGAGATAGAGCGAGAGTGGAAGTTGGGCCAAGTAGCAGTTTCGTTGTGGGGAGGGGGGGGGCTAAAAGATTAACGAAAAAGAAAATTTAGAAGTAAGCAGACGGAAGGGGATCTCAACACTAAATGTTTAGAATAAGAAGGGAGACAAGTGAAGCGGGACATCTGAAACGAACACTCTAAGCTACTCACCGATTCTCAGACACACTCATGATGGATATGAAAAGGGATCATCATGATTAAACATTTATACTCATCATGACATAACTTGATCATCACAAAGCAATCCCCATTATCACGATGATCACCACAGTCATCAGAGCGAAGACAGTGCTTGAGAACTCTGAGAGCTGAATAAGCAAAAGTACATGTGGCAAACTCAAGTCAGTCAACAGGCTTGAGTATGAGATGAGACAGTAACTAAATTACAGAGACACACAAGGGTGGATTCGTCAAACTTGACGGACCAGGAAACATCGTGAGAAAAACAGCAGCGACGGATTTTCGGCTATCTGGAGAACCAGATAGCAGAAACAGCGATGACATCTAGGAGGTGGGAAGCGCGGACACGAGCTGACACCTGCATCAACTTTATCATCCCACAACAGATGATCCTCAGTACCATCCATTCTGTTACTGATACCTGTTTATAAATAGCTCCTCTTCACCATGTTTTGAGGTATAGAATTCCAAGAGTAGCACGCCGTGTTTCTGATATGTCCCAAGTCAAAAGCGTGTTCCTTCCACAAATTTATCAAAAACTTTTGAAAATTTAGTACCTTATCTTCCAGGTCACTAGGAAGTTTCTGTGAAATTTTCGTCTCCTGATGCATAGCTAGAAAGTTTCTCCAAATGAATTTCTGATACCAGCCACAGGGAAACTTTAATGGCTGACTAAGGTGCATCCCAAAAGTATAAGAATTACAGTTATTCTTTAATATCTCAAAGAAAAGCAAGTGAAACTAACAGAAATAAATCTGGTAAACAAAACATCCTTATAAAAAAATAGTATAAACAAAGTAGATGAGGATAGAAGAAACCATTGTTTATGGAATTTGAAAAAAAAACAAACTGCTGTCCCAAAAGTATAGGAAGAGTATATGATGTTAGAAGGAGGAGGTGGATGAACATCCTCCTCTCCCTTCTGACTCCATATGGGGCATACCCAAGACTGAAATGAAACCTTCTCATTTGCATATCACAAATTCTGAACTTGCATCCAAAATGCCACGAAGCAAACTGTGACATTCGTCAATCGCAAAAAATTGAGACTTGTTTGTCCGCCCCCTCCCACATGGTCCTAATTTCAGCACCCCTGCACGTGGCTATGAGACCCCACACGTCCACTTGGAACTGCAGCAGATTTGTGGGAGTTTCCGGCAACAACCACCAGACGGCGAGTGGAGCGAACCAGAGCGCAGCCAATCAGGAACGAGATGACACAAGGGGAATGCTGGGTAATGCAGGAGGTGTATATATAGTGGGTACTGTGGAGGGAAATTCATTCTGATTCCAATTCAGTTAGGATTCCTCCAGAAACGATGTCCGGTAGCCATCGTAGCTGAGTCTACCAGATCTTCTAACAGTAAGTACCCGTTTTACCCTTGCATTACCCACTGCCGATCTGTGCTATGTGAACGTGTCTGGTCTGATCCGTATCTAAGACTTCTGACCGCCATAGGGATTCTAATGACATTATTATTGATCATTGACTTCACTTTTGTGTATTTAGTTTGCTTAATTGTAAAGCCAGTAATGCTCCTCCCATTGTATTTATGCACAAGAAATCTTCCTTGATGGGTTCAGTATTTATGTTATTTTGACTTAGCCAAGAAATTGCTATTCTAACTATCTTTTGTATTCTTTAATTTATAACTGTTACATTAAATTTCTTTATTGTTACTTCACGCTTGCCTCTCTTTGACCCTTAGTATAATATAAAACCCTTGATGTTATTTATCAAGATATCACAAAACACTTCACTAGTGGTGAAATTGTGGGCATTTGGAGACTAAAGTCAGAAGGCAAGAAAATTGATAAAAATTGCAGAAGAAATCAGACGTTCATATGGAGAAGTGTACAAAGTAATTGCTAAAGGAAACGACTATGGTCCAAAACCACGATGCGGAAGACCTCGAGCAACCTCCACACGAGATGACAGACGTCTGATCCGAATGGCTGCATCAAGTGAACTGTCGGTGAGAGCCATAACTTGACAAGCAGGCCTTCAAATTTCCAAGAGCATTGTGCACAGAAGACTGTCCAACGAGCGACACCTGAAATATGAAAGCATTCAGAGACAACCATCACTCAAGCCTCAACATCACATTGCAAGACTTGCATGGGCAAAAGACCACATGTCTTGGAAGGATGAATGGCTTTCTGTCATCTTCAGTGATGAAAAAAAATTGTACTGGGCTGTGTTGGGACACAGCCGCCAGTTAAGTAGTAGAATACGTCTTGTGGCTACATAGCGAATAAGAAATCATTTGTACAATACAATTTAAAATTTTAATTTCTGACATAAAATGTTCAATATACTTGCAATATATCATAATTTTTTAACCAGACTCGTTATTTTTAACCGAACCTTAATAATAAGTCATTCACAACTTACAAATCAGTGGTCTGTGATAAGAGAAATATGATACAAATGTCAACAGATTAGAATCAATATCAAATCTGTAGTACTGCCACTCAGTGTAGTAGGTGATTCGATGGGCATGTAATTGTGGTGTATTGTGAGGAGTAAATCATGAAGCAAACGCACTCTCTGCTTGCTCATTAATAACTGCCTTTACTTTCGTTTTAGGTGTAGTAACAAAACATCAGATGCCATCTGTTGGCGGTATACAGAACCACATCTTTAAAAGATCGAACATTATTATTTTAATATTATTAATTAAACAATAACATACATTACACCTTCCCGCGTAAGATAAAAATATACATGCAAAAAAAATTATAAATTGAGTCTCTGCGGTGGCTTTCGCAATCTTTATGACCGCCGAACAGTTTCTGACTCCAGAACGCCATCTGAAATTCCTGGATCAGGTGGAATGATCATCTGATCATGACAACGTCCAGAATCAGCGGTTGAAGATTCTTCAGACACTCTTGGAGCAGATTGTACTGTAGATTGACCGTCAGCATTTGGTTGATAGTTCTCTTTAGCAATAGGAACTGTAGTACTAGAATTAGGAAAAATGATGTCAGGGTATTGCACAAGTGATTTATCTGTAGCATGAGATTCAGCTGCATGTCTCAATTGATCCACATGCTGTTTCCATATCAAACCATTACTCATTTCAATCTCAATATTCCTTGGTCCCAAAACACGTAGTATTTTTCCGTTCATCCACTTGTCTTTATGACGATAGCCTCTCACCCACACGTAGTCACCTTTATTAAAATTTTTATTAGTACGATAGTAAAAGGTTTGTTTTTGCTGTTTGTTTAAGACAACACTTTGTAAGTTCGGTCGAATCAGATCAAATCTTGTACGAAGATTTCTTCCAAAAAGTAACTTAGCAGGTGTCTCACCCGTAGTTGAATGAGGAGTCACACGGTAATTCATCAAAAAACGTTGAAGAGCATCCTTCATTTTAAGACCTGCATTTACACTAGCTTTTAGAGAGTTTTTAAAAGTTTTCACTGTATTTTCTGCAGCACCATTAGTAGCTGGATGATTTGGTGCTGAAAACTTGTGAATCACACCATTAGATTCTGTGTATGATTTAAATTCTTCTGATAGAAATTGTGGTCTATTATCAGTAACCAAAACATCAGGTAGTCCGTATCGGATAAACAGATCACGGAAGACAGCAATAGTGGACTCTGATGTAGTCGAATTCATTTGAAAAATTTCTGGCCATTTCGAATAAGCGTCGATAATCACCAGAAACATGCATCCCATAAATGGCCCTGCCAAATCAGCATGCACTCGGGACCACGCCCTTTTTGGAAACTCCCATGGATGAAGTGAAGCCTTGGGTTCAACATTTCTCAATTGTTGGCACCATTTACAAATTGCAACAGTCTCTTCGATTTGAGAGTCCAACTTGGGCCACCAAACGTATGAACGGGCCAAAGCCTTCATTTTGACAACACCAAAATGTCCTTCATGAAGATATTCCATAACTGTTTGTCGTAGCGAAGCTGGAATGACCACTCTTAAACCCCACATTATACATCCAAGTTCCACCGTCACTTCATTACGGCGGCAAAAATATGGCTTTAGTTCCTCAATTTTGTTAGATTCCGGCCATCCATTTTGAATCATTCGGGAAACTTGAGCTAAAACCTTATCAGTCCTTGTATGTCGTGCAACATCTTGAAATGATAACGATACATTTTCCATGGTTTTTATAGAAAGACACTGAACTTCGTCTGTTTCTTTAACTGGATCTTCGGTATTTTTCATTGGCAACCTTGACAACATATCTGCTACCACATTGTCATTTGAAGATAAGTAGCGTATTTCATAGTCATACCCAGATAAAAGCAAAATCCAGAGTTGCATTCGGGGATTCATCGTTTCCGGAATTTCCTTTTTAGGATCAAACAGTGTTATCAATGGTTTATGATCTGTCCATATGATAAATCTTTTACCAAACAAATATTGATGAAAACGCATTATGCCAAATACTATTGCCAATGCCTCTTTATGTATTTGAGAATAATTTCTTTGAGCAGAATTAAGAGTTTTAGACGCAAACATGATAGGCCTATGTTCTCCTGCTATTTTGTGTGCTATTGTAGCACCCACACCATACACACTAGCATCACAGAATAATTCTATTTGTTTTTCTGGATTAAAATGGATCAAAACACCTGAATTTATTAAACGATTTTTTCCTTTCTCAAATGCCTTTTGACAACTAGTATTCCATTTCCACTTTGTCCCCTTTTTTAAGAGCGAATGCAAAGGTCCTAGAATAGTAGATAATTGGGGTATAAACTTCCCATAATAATTCAATGCACCTAAAAATGATTTTAATTGACTAACATCCTTTGGTTTTGGAGCATCAACGATAGCTTGTAACTTTTTAGAGACAGTTCTCAATCCTTGAGCATCTAATTACATGCCCTAGGTATTCAATAGAATTTTTCATAAATTCACATTTACTTCTTTTTAATTGTATTCCTGCCTCTCTTAGTCTAGTTAATAATGCATCTAAATTTGAAAGATGATCTTCATCATCAACACCAGTAACTAATAAATCATCCTGAAATCCACAAACCCGTGGTAAACCTTTTATAATTGCATCTATCGTTCGTTGAAAAATAGATGAGGCTGGAGTAATTCCAAAGGGTATCCTTAAAATCTTATATAATCCCCATGGTGTATTTATTACCACCAACTTTTGGCTTTCCTCATCTAATTCAATTTGATGATACGCACCTACCAAATCAATTTTTGTAAATTTTTGTCCACCATTTAACGCAGCAAATATGTCTTCGATCTTAGGAAGTGGATATGGATCACGTTTTAAATAAGAATTAATGCTCACTTTAAAATCTCCACAAATTCTAATCCCTCCATCCTTTTTGATGATGGGTACTATAGGTGATGCCCAATCACTTAGTTGAATGGGCTCAATTATCTGATGTGCTTGCAGCCGCTCCAACTCCTTCTTTACCATAAGTTGAATATGGTATGGAATGGGTCTTGCCTTAAAATGTCTTGGCTGAGCACCATCTTGAATATCTAAATGAGCTTTATAATCTTTAATTTTTCCAAGCTTATTATCCTTAAATAACTCTGAATGTTTCTCTAACACACTATCTAAAGTCAGTTTTGGAATATTTCTAAGTAAATGAACCTCACCCCAGTTAACTTTAAATATCTCTAACCAATCTCGTCCTAAAGTAAAGGACCATCTCCATCAACCACATAAATTGCGAGTGGTTGTACTTGCCCATTATATTCAATATCAATTTTAAACCACCCCATCGGGAAAATTCGTTCACCCTTATAAGGTTTCAAAATAATATCATTGGGCTTCAGAGGTATATTCTTAAAATGATGCGAATAAACATTCTCAGAGATGACTGTTATAGCAGATCCACTATCTAATTCCATAGAAAATGCCTTTCCATTTAGTTTTACATTTAACATTATTGGCTTGCCACCAGATCTACCCAATTTCAAAAAAGGAACTTCTTCTAGCTCATTTAAATCTAGTGCATGAGCTGATTGTTCTGCCTGTGGATATTTACCAGTTAGAGGTTGTATATTCTTATTAGATTTAGATTTACACACATTCATAAAATGTCCCACTTTTTTGCAATTCTTGCATACTCCTTTGATTGCAAAACAATTAGAATGATGGTGGTTTGTTTTACCACATCTAAAACAAGGTTTAAATTTCCTTTTGTTCTGGTTTGAATTCTTTGATCATTTAGTTACATGCAATTTATTAATAGAGACATCCTCCTTTCCCTTTAATTCCAATACATCCTTTTGAGCAATCTCCAATGCAGTAGCTAATTTAACTGCTTCAGTAAAATTTAATTTTTCTTCGGATAGTAACCGTTTTAAAATTAATTCATTTTTTAACCCATGAATAAACTTATCCTTTAATCGATCATTTAAAGTATCCGCAAAATTACAATTAATTGATAATTGTCTTAAGGCTGCTACATATTCAGAAATACTTTTGTTTTCTCTTTGGCTCCTTTTATTGAACCTGTATCTTTCAGCAGTAATATTTGGTGCTGGAATTAAATGATTTTTAACTAATTCAACTATGTTTTTAAAGGATTTAGTAGCGGGCTTATCAGAAGAACATAGGTTTCTTATTAAACCATAAGTATCTCTGCCAATCAGAGTCAATAAAACTTGTACCTTTTTATCATTGGCAATAGAATTGGCTTCGAAAAAATTTTCTACTCTCTCGATATATGAATCCCAATCTTCCGATTTGCAGTCAAATTCTCCGACGTTTCCCACAGTTGCCATGTCGTTAACTGATCACGATTTTCACTAAAGTTTTGGTCAAACAAATGTTTATGCAATTGTATCTGCCACTTTTTGTTGTTCTATTAAAATAGCTATTGATGCTTTGAATTCAATATTCATAATAGAATTCATTGTTTTAAAACAGTTCAACGATCCTCGTCGCCATTTTGTGGTGTATTGCGGGGAGTAAATCATGAAGCAAACGCACTCTCTGCTTGCTCATTAATAACTGCCTTTACTTTCGTTTTAGGTGTAGTAACAAAACATCAGATGCCATCTGTTGGCGGTATACAGAACCACATCTTTAAAAGATCGAACATTATTATTTTAATATTATTAATTAAACAATAACATACATTACAGTAATCTAAATTGAAACGTTTCTTCACAAAGCCAAGAGCTGTAACTTTAATATAGCATCTACATTGAAGTCTCCAAATATCATAATATACACATCAGTATCCACCTCACATATATGGAACATTAGGATGACTTTAAACAATGCCTAGTATATATCTCACCACACTTTAACCAAACAAATATTACCGATACCAGCGTCAATCGCTCATCTATAGTTTGACAAGTCTATCAGTGCATGTTCGCATTCGCTTAGAGTTAATATTTCTGAAGATCGCAACACCGCCTGCTTTCCTATAACTTATTACACCATGTTTAGTGAGTGCATCGGATCTAATAAAACCAGACCGATTCATTTGTGTCCTCAATTCTAATTAAAACTATATGTACATGTTCACCTGCATTCATCCAAGTCTCACTTATTGCCAAGTAATAAGTACTGTGCATGCGCTACTAAATACTGTGCATTGAGATTGGTAACTATAACATTTAAAATATTCTGTTGTTCAATGGAATCATCATTATTGTTGTAGCTAACAGTATCGTTGTTTGTATTTTTAATATGAAATTTTTTACGCCTTTGGTGAATGTTAGCAGCATGTGCGATTCCAATCTCTTGTATTCGTCTCTGAACTTTTTTATCGAAGGTGCTTGACTCTCTGGAGTGAGATACTACAGTAGTCTTTTGAGTTAGTTAAATATAATCCATCTATACTGGTTATTCTATTCAATCCAAACATTAACAGTTGATTTTATTCTGACATGTCATAATCATAGAAGATAAGATCAAATGTAGCATCTTGGGATTTAAGTGCCGTGATCTCAGCGGTTGACACTAATGGGAACAGTTCACATTTACATTTGAACGTGCCACCTAAACTGATGTTCACTGTCCATTTCAAAGCATCATTTTTGTTGTCTTTGAACTTGGAAATCAAAGGTGGCTTACATTTGATTCGTGCCCATTTCTTCATTTGGCAACTATAACCGTAAACGACAGATGCATTGTTTTTGCTGATGTTGTAGATGTTGTTCACTCGTTTCTTTCTTTTCGAACTCACAACCATAACCTTCTACCTTATCTCTTTCACATGTTGTACAGGGGTCAATAAACAACATTAGAAAAATGATTTCGAACATTTTCAGATTTGCTCAATAGACTTATAATGGGAACAATAAACGACTATAACTTGGAAACTCCTTGATGTCTGCCTCTGATATTTGTCACGCACTTATCCAAGGACCGCGTCATTGTTTCATGCAAAATTAACTTCCTTTTTTACGGTCTCTTGTGAGTACACCGATCGCCCCGTTTACAAATCCATAGTCCACATCGATATTGAAAGCCTCCTAATTCGAGAATACCCATCTTCACTTCAATCTAATTCACTTCTGCAGCCATAACCATTAATTTTATTACAGGCAAAACAACTTATTACACATGATGGCATTCTTGTTGGGAGCATCAAAGCTGTTGTTGCGATGAAACAGCCTAACTACATTGGGCAAATTTTCCATGCACCATTGCTTACTTTTAAATCTTCTCTTAATCAACTGCTTTCTCCCGAAGAATGCGATCTTTCACCATTGCCGATCTTGGTCAGTCTAATTGAGAATATTTCATTACTCTGGCACATCACTCGTGACAAGAGTAATGAATTATCTATGATATTGGGCATCACTTGTCTGAACTGACCATGCTTATCTTATTAATTATTACACATTTCACAGAAAGGAATTGGCAATGATGAGGTTTAATGTCCATGATTAATTTCTATCGTAAATATTTTGCCAATGCCAGCAGTACGGGCCAAGTACACATGGATGCATTCGCTATCGCGTATATATATTCTGCGTATAAATTCTAAGATCAACTCTCTCTGTCACATTACTCTGCAGATGTTTGGACATCACATTGCTACACTTTCTTTCAAGTGTGATAGCCTTGCCGGCCTCATATTCGAATTTATCATTGTTCTCATAACCCGCCTCGCCAACAACACTTCGCATGTACTCATCTTTCATTTTGTTCTCTTTGCAAGTTGTTTGGAATGTCGTCGTCTTTCTTGCACACTTCTCTAAGTTCTTCCATCAATGCATCTATATCTGTTGCTTTCACATTCTTTCCTTTTGGCTAAAATGTTCACCTCGTTCACATCGTACAATTGGATGAATTTGTGTACATCTAATACATCTACAACTTTATTGCAAAGTGGATAGAACAACGCATCCATTTCAGGCTAGTAATTGATTGTCTCATCGATGCTATACTGACTGTATCTAATCACTCTGTGCCCACATTTCTGCGTCTATATGTATTGATGTTTGAACTAAAAATGTCAGACTCCATCGTTTTCTTATCAGTATTTTATTGTTCAGTGGCTTCATGGCCATCTGTATCATCAACATCTTTTCTCTTGATATGTCTTATATTCATTACCGGTGTATAACATGCAATAAAATGAGCTAAACTTATGCTATCTAATTCTCCCGGCCTCTCATCATATTTTTGATTCATAGATTTAGCCTGTTGAATTTTCATCTAAATCTTCTTTGTCCATCACTGCACGTCTCTTCTTAGCTTTGCGTATCTGTTCTGGCAAAACGGTCGAAATGTTGGCGACTAGTCTACAAATGTGGCTCATCAAATGGTTGACGCAGAAGATACTACATCCGGCTTCTTAGGCACTCATCTGCTCCAGTTATATTACAAGCCGAGTAATAATTCATAGAGAGGGAGATTATAGATCATCTGCTTTGCTTTGTTTAACATATTTTTCATTCAATGAATAATAAATTCAATGTAAAGGAAAAGCTTCCATTTTAATCCTATACAGGACGAAAGATTAGTCGCCGTTGATTTTGTCGATTAATCTCACTCAGTAGTATTATTCTCATCGAAATTGCTAAAACTTCAGAGTGTCTAATAGTTTTAAATTTGTTCTACAATGAATGCACAGCATGAAATCATTGACATTGGACTGATGAAACTGATAGAGCAAGCATATCACACTACTGTTATGTGGGTGCTTTATGTCCTTCTCAAACTAAAATCTATTATAAACATTACATGAATATCCAAATTCATTGTTAATGAATATAAAACAAAATATGAATTCAGTCTTCAAAATTTTCGCATATATGTCGCTCCTTACTTAAATCATATTTGATGGAGATGCTGTTAATGTTGACGGTTATGGCTCGTTATGGACTTCCACTGGTTGAATTCTATCACTACATGTAGAAACGTTTATGTAATCAGATATGTTATTTGCGTCAAACTTTCAGTTATTGGCGCATTCGTATCAAGCTATAGTTCATCTTGGCGGCGCGATGCCTCAACTTTGAGGCATTCCTGTTGAGGCCAGTGACACTCAACATCGGACATCCGGGTCTTCCTGGATTCGCCATCTTTCGATCTATATTCCTGTGACTGTATCTATCATTTTTCTCGTGTTTATTAGGCATAAATTTGGAAATTCTGTAATTTTTGCGAAATTTCCACAATTCGAAGGCCGATATCTTAGACACTATTAAATATTGATGTTGAAATTTAAGCCATTTTATAAAGTGCAGAAAGATAAAACAAATGACATCTCAAATGTTGTGTTAGCACAAATGAAGCCAGAGCTAGACTATTTTAATATCAGCCATAGAGCAGACTTTCTGACTCAAATTTGCACTGCGATTGCGTCAGCCAATGAGGGCAGCACGAAATCAGTGATGGTCTAAAACATGCTTTGTTCTACACTCTTATCAAATGCGATATCGATCATTCTTCTATCTTTATTAGTTTTCACGTTATTAAAGTTTTCGTGATCAACACTTTTCGTGACATTCACTATTTAAGTGTGGCATCCTGGTCTCGAAACGTAAGACGTATTCTACGTCAATAAGTGGAACCTTGAC
>JAHWFO010052560.1:0-12411 GCA_023313115.1 Rhysida immarginata | reverse complement strand
ACCCAACGCCTCTTTCGAGATATACTTATGACTAAATTTCTAATTTATATTTATCAAACAAAGAACCAGGAAGAGTATTTAACCCTTTGCAGTCTCAGTTATTTTATTTTATTTTCCAAACCTTTTATCTATAATTATGAAAGCCAATGTGTGTCTGTGTGTATATTCGCGATAATCTCTACAACCGCGAAACCAATAGGCGACAAACTTTTCATGATGCTTTAACATAGTCCGGGGAAGGTTTTTCACTATTTTGCCAGGGTTTCCGCAGGTTGCGCGGGTTTTATGAGTGCAAAGCCATTGGATCTGATGGTCGCATGTTCGAATCCAGGCGCAGATGATTTAATAGTTTTTTCTTTCATTTATATATTTTTTCAGTTATTATTGACATCTGATAAGAAGTCATGTGCTATTTTTATTCCGTTTGACCCTCGCTTTATGTTTTTTTTCAAGTTTTTTTCTCCCTCTAGACTTGCGTAGAATTATGTAGGATTAATATTGAATTTTTGTTTATCCATAATTTAACGAAAAGATAATTTTTATAATAAGTCTCTCATTGTTGCAACAATAAGAAATTCAAAGAGGAACATTAATAATGCAATGGATTTCTCAATGAAGCACGTGTTACAGCATTATTAGTGTTGCCGCTGTTTGAAGAAGAGGTACCCGACTTCATTTTGCAGCAAGATGGTGCATCGCCACGCTGGCATAAACACGTATGCGGTTACCTCAACCCAATCTTCCAGAGCGCTGGATTAGCCGCGCCGAGTCGAATGATGTGCCCTTGTTGTGTACCTCCTAGGTCATCCGACCTAACTCTTTCAGATGTTTCCTTTTGGGGGTATGTGAAGAACAAGGTGTTCCTACCCCCACTTTCACAGGAATTAAAGCAACGGATAGTGGACGCAGTCGACGCAACTGATCAGGCTATGTTGGCACGGCTGTGGCAAGCACTAGACTATCGTGTAGACGTTGACTGTATTTGGGAAATACATTATAGCAGAAGTTGGCATGTTTTATTTTTACCATTCATTTTGAATTGTACATACAGCCCAAACGGGTAACTGATAAGATTAATAATCTCTATAAGTGTTGTTATTGAGCTTTTTTTATATGCACATAATACTATGGGATCCTACATTGTTATTACCATAATTGAAAATCAACAACTGTTACTAATTGTTTGCATGCAAAATTTTCAACTTTCATCATAATAGCGGATAGACGATTAAATGCCTTTCATCTGGAAGGAGTTGGCAGCTGGTGCTCACTTTCGGCGTGGTCATAGATCAGATCTCTAGGAACATCTGTGTAAAGTATCGCGTCAATAGGTTAAATAGCGTAGGAGGAAATAGGCTTGCGGAAAATGCACGCATACAGAGATCCGGTTTTATTAAATTAGATTATTATTGCACAATTTCGTTTTAAAATGATTTTAAAATTTCCTTTTACCTTGTTTTCACGAGTGCTCTTAAACAGAAGTGAATGTCCAGAATATGTTTTGTTCATTGGAACTTGAGGATGAAACATTTATATCGTTAGACGAACAGGGATCTATTCCAATTGGAAGGATCATATTGTCACAAATGGTTTGATACTTCCAATGAAATGCAAGGAATCAGCACATAAGTATTTTTTGCACAGCCAGTGGAGATAATACCCTCAATTACTATTCTTCACATACATTCTAGTTCCATTGCAAAGTGCTTTGGTAGATCAATATCGCACAATAGAATGATAGGAGAGCAACTTTCAGTTCAAGCAATACAATGTTGAGTCAATCCAGGAAATTCTTGAGAATTAAGTAATTCGATTGGAAATCTTGTCGCATCATTATCTTCAAGGTTCTTATCCCCTGATTTGTACATTTTGCTCGTGCCAGGAAGCTATTCCATAATTTGTTGGTTAATTATGTTGACAATCATTTCTTGGAGTAAGTATTGCGCTCTCGCATAATCATTGAAAATATTGACATTGTTGCCAATTTCTGTAATTTTGTTATGTGTCTTGAAATACCCTGTCTTTTAGCTGGTCTGGATTTTGAACCAATACACAAAACTTTGGCGAAAAACAGTATTTCCGTTGACATCTTGTTCTTGTCTGAAAAAACACTTTCTTTGTGGGTCAATTTGGAATAGTACTCGCATGTTTGTTTTGATCCTCAAAATTGAGGCCATTAAAAATAGTTAAAAACCTTTCCCGGACTTTGTTTAACAGTTAAAACAACATGCAAATATTGTTTCCCGTAGGTTTCCTGGTTGTAGGGATTATCGCGACTAAACAGACAGACAACTTATCTTGTACAGAGGGTAGATTATAGCAGAACGATAATCTGCGGCACTTACTCATTCGATGGAGTTTTGCGCCAACCCAGTTTCTAAAGGGTGCTACGAGATGACAGTAGCAGTCGGGACCGACGGCTTAACGTGCCCTCCGAAGCCCGGGGGGGGGGGTTCATGATGGAAGAGCTGCTGGCGGACGAACAAACCAGTGGCTATCACCAGCTGCTGGGCATCCAGCACTGGTCACTCAGCAAATGGGTTAGACTAAAGTCTCCCAACAGCTGGGCCCCAATAGCCATCCCACCCAGCAGTGGTCCTCAAGCCACTGGCTGTCACCCAGCCAGCAGCTGGCCGCGCCTGAAGTTGCTTAACTACATCGATTGACGAGACAACCAGGATTCGGCCACCCCCAACAGAACGACATAGATTGAATTTTATTAATATAGATAATGAAGATTATAGAAATAGCTGTGCTGAATCAACTTTATCAGAACATAGAAGTACAAGAGAGACTTATAAGAAAATTAAAACTGATAACAAAAATCCACGTTTTAATACGCACATGTCCAGAAATTCCGATATTGCATCATTACCTCTTCTAATCCCAAACCTATTGGTAATGGACAGGTTTCTCAAGTGTCACTCAGGAATGAGTACAAATTAATTTTTAAGTTCTACTCATGGCATGAAGGTTCGATTTGCTTGATATATTACATACCATATTTAAACAACGTATCATAATGGTATCATTAGCACAAGTACCACTGAATCAACCATCTTCGAACTCATGAAATACTCTTATATATTCATTCATGGCAGTTTTTCACGCAAAAGTATTCCAGATTGCTCCTGTTTTCCTGGATTATTCATCTACTTGATGCGTCGTTTTGCTCTAAAGCAAGGATCTCAGAAAGCGCTCTAAATGCTTCTCAAAATATGATTTTAATACATCAAAATTGGTTGCGTGAATGAGGAGTGCTAATCGTTTGTTGAAGTAGGTGGTTGTATGCAGCCGCAGTAGCTATAATTCTACTGAAAATTCGTGTATAAACAGATTCTGAACTCATAAAATTAATTTTTTTGGATTAAATTATAATGAACTTCTTCCTTATAATGTACATATTACGTGATCGTTTGCGTTTTTTAAGCCTTGAAAAGAAATAAAAGGCTTCCTAAGATACAGAGAATGGGGAACAATCATTATGAACAATTATGAAATTCCATAGAAAATTCAAACTACTGAGCGAACTTCCGCACATGCAAATTAGTAGCACTATCATTTCCGGTAAAGCTGCACGCTAATTGAGTGTGAAAGCAAACATAGCTCTTAAAATATTTCGCCCCGTAAAGATTTTACAGCTTTACGGCAGACATGGTCCACGTCTAGGATAATTCAATAAAAAAAAACGCTGGAAAGCCCCTGTATAATGGATTTTTTGTGCTTAAGTCATCTGTTACAGAAACTTTCTCCCGAAAAGTGAGGCTTCAAATCTAGTAAGTAATTTAATCAAGTACTGTGTAGAACTAATTTTTTTTATGGAATTTCAAAAGGTTCAAAATCATTGCTGTATACCCTCACTAGTGACAGCTGTTCCATAGACTACAGTTGTGCTAAGCTATAAAATGCATGAACAATTTATTCATATATCACGTATAAAATTCGAATTTTAATATAAATTATACCAGTGCTTCCTAACCACTGGGTAGTCGTATCAGCACCACTTATATGCGAGTTCTTCCAAAAAATAATAACTGGTACTAAGTCAGAATTTCAAAAATTTTTGTGGACACAGAGACATAGACTCATAGATTTCAGTAAGTAAGTTTTGAAAATTAGGTTCGTTGAAAATTACATAAATATTTCGCGCACCGGTCAATCATATTTACGATCGAAACGCAACTTATGTCGCTACGTTTTCATTCAATTGCTGATATACACTGACTGCTCAATTGAAAGTGGACACTTTCGATTTTGACTTTTTGTCAAATATCTAGCAAAATACTTGACGAATTATCCTGAAATTTCAGGGGTATAAAGAACATGTTACATCTCATACATTTCAGCGAAGCTTTTTTCCCGAAGGCAAATAGGGGACCAGCAAAAAATTGAACCAAAAAATAATGTTTGGGATCACCCTGTAAAATATAATACTTGAAATGCGTTATAACTGTAACATATGATTATGAGGCATCTTTTACTTATCTGTGTTCATTTGTATGAGAATAGCACGTATATTCATGGAGATAGAAAGGTTTCTTTAAAAAAATGGAAATTTTTTCGAAAGTTTTTTGTTTATAACATGCAGGGTTTTCAACCCAATGCAACGCCATTTCCAGAAAACTTGACGAACTATAGTACAAACAACACCCTGCAATCAGAATATAAAAATATTAAATATTTGCGAAATATGAGCATTTTTAATAAATAATGTTTAATTGCGCTTGCGCAAGCGTTACCAATTTCTTGTGAAAATTCAGAAATATCATAAAATTCAGAAAGATATCGTCGATAGAATGAGTTAAATCTCAGTTGCTCTCAAGAATAAAAAAAAAAACGATAATGGGTTTTCTCCAAATTTTTATTTTTGTAGCGGACACCAGTATCAACTTCTCCTTACGCTGCTATGAAGTCAATATGCCAGTGTAATGAGAAACTGGTACTTGTGTCCGGTCCAAAAATAAAAATTTGGAGAAAACCCCTTATATCTCCATGAATATACGTGCTATTCTCATACAAATGAACACAGATAAGTAAAAGAAGCCTCATAATCACAGGTTACAGCTACAACGCATTTCAAACATTATTTTTTACAGGGTGATCCCAAACATTATTTTTTTTGTTCAATTTGTTGCTGGTCCCCTATTTGCCTTCGGGAGAAAACCTTCCATGAAATATATGAGGTGTAACATTCTCTTTACACCCCTGAAGTTTCAGGATAATTTATCAAGTATTTTTCTAGATATTCGACAAAACGTCTAAAATCAAAGGGGTCGTGTTATTTTGTCCAACTGCTGTATGTTATGCGATTCGATGGGAAATGATGAGAAACGAAAGAAGATAGAGCTCTTGTACATTTTCTAAACACTACGTTTCGGAAAATCAATATTTATGTTTAAATATTGGGTGGTTAAAAAGTGCTGATAAAGGGGTAAAAATAGATGACCTCAGGGCTTACTCTGCATTCCTATACCCTCCTCCTTATTATATGCACTTTTGGTAAGTATTCATTTTCATATTCACTTTTAGTTGTCGCGAATTATCATTCATACAAAGAGCCCGAGAAACCTTAATCATCTAGAGATTCAAACTTATGCGTTACTTCCACGAGGGTCGCTCTTTACTTCTGCTAATTTCTGATAACTTTTCGATTGGTGACATTTAAATTCTAGAAAAATTCCAAAAAAATTCTATATTATTCGTTTTTCATGAATAACAGTTAACCTTTCTTTAGGGTAATTTTTAATGTTATTAGCGTTAGGGAAGGCCAGGTGAAGTGCGGCTCGTTCTTGACCTGAAGACACGGATGGTGTTGAAAGAAAATTTTATCTGGTCTCTTGCCATTCTATTTTCCACATCCCGAATCGTCTTTATCTTGAGTTTTTATAATATTAACGAGGAAGAAGAGTATAACTTCATTCCTCTCAGGAGTTATCCATTTGTGGATACAAGCCACATAAATGAATACAAAATAAGTTGAAATGCGTAAAAAACTTTAACGAAATTATCATGAGTGTTTTTTTTTTTTGACGTAGAACTATGTCTATCAGGGGTGCAGCCAAGGAAAAATTCAGACGCGGTTTTTCGTTCAAAAAGTGATGTACAGTCGGGTACAAAAAGGTTTTTACCAAGGTCAAAATTGTTCGGCTTCCTTACAATACTTCAATCAAATGAGATTGCTTTTTCCAAATGTCCAGTCGAACACGCTTACCATGGAACGATTCCATTAAGTTTTTGCTTAGCATAAAGGGTAGGCAAGTTTTACGTCACGTGCTCGACTATGTTGACAAAAAGATTATTTTGGCTGTTCTGTTATTGAGAATTTTTGTTTAATTAATAATAAACTAATCTATTTGGTTAGACTTTTTTTCATCATACTTTCCGCAAGTGGGAAATAAAAAGGCCCTCCTCCTTGATTCTTATTCAAGTCAAACTGATGAAAAACTCATTGCGTCTGTTACGCCAGATGGAAAATCAGTCGAATTCTCACTTCATCCCTGGAACAATTCTCAATAGCTCAGCCTCTCGATATTTTTGGAATCCTTTTTGGAAAATTTTTTACAAATTTACTTCAGATTATGTGCTGAAGGAGCAACTTAAAAATATTTAAGTTCCACTCATTTATACACAATCAATTTTTTTTCTCCAAGATTCCAGACCATGTTTGCAATATGCATGTTTTAAGAGCAGCTATCTCGAAGAACGACCGGGGTGTTGGGAATACTTATATTCAATCAGGCACAGCCACTTCCTTGTAGATAGACCTGATCTTTATGGCTCTAGCAGCTTTTATTTTGAAGTTATTCGACTGTTTCGTGAATTTCCTCTACACCCTCTATATGGGTATTTAATGTGTCTATAAAATCTTTGAACATGAACCTTAGCACGTAATTTTTTTATAATCGACATATTATTGGATATAGATATTATCTAGATTTGTTTCGGGTCGGAATTTTATTATCACTTTGTGAGGTTCCGTAGTGAGTAATTTTGAAGTCCCAAAATCTATTTCAGATAATTTTCAGATAATTCTTCGGAAAGAATTAGCACCGTGAAATCATTGCTGGAGAATCGAATGTACAGTAATGAGTAAGTGCTCTGGACTGGAGACTGGAGAAACTGGAGTTTACAAAAAGAAGTAACTTTCTAGGAAAATGTTTTAATTGTTCCTAATCGAATATAAAAAAAGAGAAAGAAAAAAATATTTATCGGTGTTCGAAATGCCTGCCATCTTGAGTCAAACTTTGTTGAATTCAACTCCTTGGGAGTTAGCGACCGGCACGCAACTTCATATCGTCCCATGTTGTGGGCTGCTACAGTCTGTAACATTGCTATGGTTGGTTTGGTTTGTTTGGTATTAACGTCCTTTTCAACTGCTATGGTCATTTCAGGACGGCGTTATAGGGGCCGCAAATTTTGCCTCGCAAGGGTTCTTTAACGTGCAGCCGGCAAACGACTACACGGGACCAACGGCTTTACTTCCCTTCCGAAGGAAGTGCGTGATCTCAGGATTTACCCCTGAAAAATCCTCGTCGTCCTCGACCGGGATCGAACCCGCGTACTCGGGCATCAGAGGCGATCACGCAACTTGCTGAGCCACCGAGGCCGATACATTGCTATGGAATCAAGGCATATTTCAAAGTAACTTTTCAAATTATCCATATATCAAAATGCTGAATGTTATATATGTTTGTAAACCATAAAGATGTTTAATGAAACAAACAAACAAAAAAACAAAAACATTGTTTGATCAATAAACAAAAAAATCCATTAATTAACTGTAACAGGTCTATAAAAGTTTAAAGAAAGCTACAATTCAATATTTAGTTGAACCACCTTTTGCTGAAATTAATTGAAACACTCTGTTAGGCATTGATTCAACTAGCTTTTGGAGAACTGGAAGTTTTATGTTGTCCCATGCCTCTAAAATAGCGAGTTTCAGCTCGTTAACATGATTAAACTGTTTCTTTTTAGCATAAATATTCGATACCATGATACCCCATAAATTTTCTATGGGGTTCATGTCTGGGCTTAATGATAGCCAATTAATTACTTCAATTTTTTCATCAACGAACCATGTTTTCATTGCTTTTGAAACATGGCAGCTTGCGTTGTCTTGTTGAAATTTCCACGTTGGGCCACCAATCAAAGGGCCAAACGGTATTAAATGATCATGAAGCAATGTCTGATACTTTTTGGAGTCCAATCTTCCTTCCACAAACACAAAATCTGATTTTCCGTTGTAGCCAAATGATGCCCACACCATGACAGATCCCCCTCCAAAGTTCCTGCTGAACTGAATGTTGGGAGTCGTCCTCAGATCATGCCAATAACATGCATTTCCGTCTGGTCCGTCTAAGTTAAACTTCTTTTCGTCAGAGAAAACGATGTTGCTCCATTGTTCCACCCAGGACATCTTATCTTTAGCCCATTCTAGTCGTGCATGTCGGTGAGCTTCTGTTAGTCGTGGTTTTCTAAGACATTTGGAATACTTGACGTTGGTGTTGTCGTGAAGACTTCTCCAGACAGTCTGGTGGGACACTTCTGTAGGTAGAGCAGCTGCAATCTGTCGTACTGATAATTGTTCTTTCGTTGCCATACGAAATATTCTTCTGTGATCTCTAGTGCTGAGCTTTTTAGCCTTAGATCTTCTTTTGGAAGTACCATAATTGCAATTTTTAGCAATTGCTCTTTGACTTAATCCTTGAGCATGAAACTTGATGATCTTTCTGATTTCAAGCTCTGTCAACACTGAACCGCCTGGCATTGTGGTGAAAGAAAACATCTACTTTCCACTAACATAAATAACTTTTGCAAGCAATAAAAGGTAATTTGCATATGGTTCAGTTCCATTTTCAGAAGGTAGATACAATATTTTAAAGGTTTTCACTTCTGATTCCATAGAATTGTTACATTAAAAAACTGACATTTTTGTGTATTGTTTTTGAAATTGATGAAAATGAATTTTTAATACTTTTTCTAAAATGTTAATAGGCTAAGAGTGCTGTACACAGGTAATGGTTATAATATGTAATAAATATACAACGTAATCGAAAATTATGCATCGATTCCATAGCAATGTTACAGACTGTACTACATAAACCGGTTCCTTTATGCGTCTCCATAAAAAGATTTCAACTGGCGTTAAAGCCTATCGGCCGAACATCGCCTTGGAAAAAGCCTATCGGCTGAACTCCTATCTACCAAAGGATTAATGAGCCGGACAGCCATTTTGTAGCAGCCGCATCACCTTTTGCTTAGCTATAGGCATATCCTATAAAAGCTCGGCCAATTCGCTTTTTAGGAAGTGAGACTACAGAGGTCCATTATTTGATCAACTAAAATTCCACACCAGGTTTTCATACTCAAAATGTGTTGACTGTCGATTTCACGCAGCCAGTGAGGATTGTGAGGCGACCAGTAATGTGCACTGTGAATGTAGCCTCGTCCGTCCACAAAACTTGACGAGAAAAGAAATCGTCTTGGCTCAAAAACTAACTACAAAAATTTACGCGATGTTAAAGATCTTTGTCGCTGAGCTCTTGATGAAGATTTACGCAATGTATTATCATTTAAAATCCTCCAAACAACATGTTGACTCATTCCTGACGCTGCAGAAATTCGACGGGTAGATGCATGAGGATCCAAACCAATGGTAGCTAGCACATCCGCGGCTCGTTCATTCCTAACTGGTCTCCTGATACGATTACCCTTGTTGTACCTGGACAAAATTACGGACGCGTTCAGCTAATCGACGGAAACACATTATGAGACCGGAAATAATGAATAGGAATTCTTTCAGTATAAAGGCGTAGGCAGCCCTGTATAATGTAATTTTGATGAGCTTCTTCTCCAAGTGGCATGAGCATGTCGAAGGCTTTCTGATTTGAATAATTCGCCATTTCAAAAAGTAACAAGATAATAACTTGAGAAGAAAAAACACTTCAGTTCTAAGAAGCAACACAGAAATGAAAAAGATGAAGATTAAATTGTTACAGAGCAGGTTCAATCATAACCGAAAAACAAAGTCAGGCCTATATACAACATGAAACATTGCTTAACCAGTAGCGAACTCAATTTGTATGGGATATTTTTCATTACTCAGTAATTAGGAACTTTAGAAAAAACATTTTCCTACAAAAGTGGCATAATATTATGCATAGATTAAGAATCTGGAAAGAAAATTTTCACTGGTTGGCATGAAAAAAAGCCCCGACTCAATTTTGGCTGATTCTTACGTAAAATGACCTCCTGAATCCGATTATGACCTCCGTTTTTCCCCATCACCCACCGTTTTCGGGGGGATGCCCCCCAACCCAATTTTATCATTTTTCGATAGATTTCGATGGATGAAAAGGTTTAGTTCAGCTTTTATAATTCTTTTGAGTGTCTTGAAGGGTGAATAGTACTAGAAAATGACCATGTATAGTAGGGAGGTACGTTAAGGGGTGAATTACCACCTTTAACTGTTTAAAAAATCATTAAAATTTGCTATTTTTCGCTATATTTTCGCTATATTTTTTCGTTATTTCGCTATCTACTATTACTAAAATCCAAGTTCTGCCGTTTTGTCCCTTTATAGACTCCGTCCCTGTAAGACATACTTCGGAACCACCTTTTGTTATGAATACTTCTGGCCAAGTAGGGGGCGATAGGGGTTTTTTTTTATCCCAATTTTGGTTTTCTTTTTCCACAAAAAAAATTAAAATTAATTTCATTTTTCCTTCATCTCTATGGAATTTTGGTTTCATGATGCAGTTTGTGACGTCATGTTTGTTTGCCAATGGGGTTTCTTTGTGCGTGTGGTGATTGTGATTTAGCGTGTAGACCGAGGCCAACGAGAGACAGGCCAGGACACTCAAAAGTCACATGATCATCGGGATCCGGCCAACAATTCATACTTCATTGTCTCCATCTTGGATTTCAACAATCAGTATTTTTTCGTTTTTTGGAAACAATGAAAGATGGATTATTGCCCGGACCCCGATGATCATATGATTTCTGAGTGCCCTGGCCTGTCTCTCGTTGGCCTCGGTGTAGACGTTACCACCACAGTAACGTAACTATATCATTGTTGGAAATAAAACAACAAAGCGTGGAAAGAGAATTTTTATGAAAATTATGCCCCGGATTCACGAAAGCGTCGTTAGCGAATTAAAGACAACATTTCGTCGTTACGGCGTTTAACGATGTTTATTGCTATTCATAAAACGTTTCGTAAACGAAAACATCGTTAATTAGCTTCGTTAAGTAACGATATCTCAGGGCTGTCGTTATAGCCACGGTTGAAGAAAGATTTACAGCATGGTTATAGCATCGTTAACAGTAGTGTATTTTTAAAATGGCGGAAGAGTATCTTTCTCTCCTATAGTTGCCGCCACGTAAGTTGAACGATTTTTTTGACATGCGCAGTAAGTCTTCTCGTCAATAAGCTTTGTCTGGATTTTACAAATGATGCACTTGTATAATCTACGAAACAAACTGCTGTCCGTTTATTATATTCAATTAAATCCAAGCTATTGTTTATTTTCATGTAGTTATAGCAGCCGCCACGTAAATTGAACGACAGGATGACGTCATTTCTAACGCCAGCCAATAGACGTTAACGGGAAGTAAATCGCTTAGCTATTCCATGAAAGCATCCGCTTTCGTATTCGAAACATTGTTTTCTTATTTATAATTAGTTTCCATTTTCGTTTTTTTTAAAAGAGATAAATGAAATTAATAAATTAAAAAATGACGCAGAATAATCGATTTGAAGGAAATTTGTTTTATATTATGACTTTTAATAGGCTTTTTACGTTCAACGATATTTCCGCCTTTACTATAGTAGGACAAGTGCATCATGGGTAAAACCCAGACAAAGCAAATTGAGGAGAAGACTTACTGCGCATGTCAAAAAGATCGTTCACCTTACGTGGCGGCAGCTATAATAACCTTTAAATTGTATAATTATTATTAAATAATATTGGTTAAATTTAAATAAAATAATAAAAATAAAAATTACCAGCTTCTTTGTGATATTAATTTTTAAATAATAAATGATACTTGAATGATAAATGATAATGAATGATAACAGATAACGAATAATAAATTTTGAAAAAAATGAACGTTTTCGAACACTTTTTCTGAGTTCATCTTCAAGATATTTTGTGATTTGGAATTGCTATTTTTAAATTATTGTGGATTGTTTGAAGAGTAAATAATTTAACCAATATTATTTAATTACAATTAATCAATTTAAGAAGTTATTAAGTAACTGAAAATAAACATTGATATGGGTTCAATTTAAATACCTCACAATAACTTTATATTCATTTAAATTTACTGTTGGTCAAGAAATTTGGCTGCTATTGAAGATTGATCATTTTTAGGGTTTTAGCATCATCTAAAACCCTATTAACGACGGTA
>JAHWFO010052559.1:5000-11218 GCA_023313115.1 Rhysida immarginata | reverse complement strand
TGATACGAAGGTTATTGTTCAAAGAGATTTTATATTTTCTTAATGAAACGACTGAAACCCAATGTTAGGGTTAACTTACATGTAAAAATATTGTCGGAAAATACAGCTGAAGACGTGGGAATTTCGAACCTCGGAGTCGCAAGGTGTGTGAAGAGAAGAGTTGATTCGATAGTTTTCAGAACGATTCGGCCTGCTTAAATTATCCGCCGACTGCAGCGCTCACTTTCATAGCATAGAAGAAGGCAGTCCGAAGCTAACAGAAGTGGTCCGATGCCTCCGCAAGGAGCGCATACGCCGCCGGCCGCACATATAAGTCCGAAACCTGTCTCACATATTCGAAATTTGCGAACTCGTACTGGTCCGTCGTACATTAATAGAATAATAAAAGAAATTTAAAAAGTTGAGAAGAGAATCTTTCTACATTCGAGAAGCTAGGAATATAGTAAAATATCTTAAATATATCAGGAGGGAATAATCCAATTTTAAACCTTCATAAAAAAAGCTAACTCGCTTGTCCGAAGCTGATAGAAGTGGTCCGACGCCTCCGCAAGGTGCGCATACGCTGCCGGCCACACATATATAAGTCCGAAACCTGTCTCAAATATTCGAAACTTCCGAACTCGTCCTGGTCCGTCGTACATTAATAGAACAATAAAAGCAATTTAAAAAAAATTAGAAGAGAATCTTTCTACATACGAGAAGCTAGGAATATAGTAAAATATCTTAAATATACCAGGAAAGAATAATCCAATTTCAAACCTTCATAAAAAGCTAACTCGCACCAACCAGCGCGTTTGTATACATAAGCAAATCCAGATGCGATTGTTATTGTTCAAAGAGATTTTATATTTTCTTAATGAATCGACTGATACCCAATGCTAGGGTTAAATTATATGTAAAAATATTGTCGGAGAATACAGCTGAAGACGTGGGAATTTCGAACCTCGGAGTCGCAAGGTGTGTGAAGAGAAGGGTTGATTCGATAGTTTTCAGAACAATTCGGCCTGCTTAAATTATCCGCCGACAGCAGCGCCTACTTTCATAGTATAGAAGAAGGTAGTCCGAAGCTGACAGAAGTGGTCCGATGCCTCCGCAAGGAGCGCATACGCCGCCGGCCACACATATAATTCCGAAACCTGTCTCACACATACGAAACTTGCGAACAAGTCCTGGCCCCTCGTACATTAATAGAATAATAAAAGAAATTTAAAAAGTGTAGAAAAAAATCTTTCTATTTACAAGAAGCTAGGAATATAGTAAAATATCTTAAATATACCAGGAGAGAATAATCCAATTTCAAAGTTGCAAAAAAAAGCTAACTCGCACATACCAGCACGTTTGTATACATAGCCAAATCCAGATACGATTTGCATAAATAATATTGATACGAAGATTATTGTTCAAAGAGATTTTATATTTTCTTAATGAATCGACTGAAACCCAACGCTAGGGTTAAATTATATGTAAAAATATTGTCGGAAAATACAGCTGAAGACGTGGGAATTTCGAACATCGGAGTCTCAAGGTGTGTGAAGAGAAGAGTTGATTCGATAGTTTTCAGAACGATTCGGCCTGCTTAAATTATCCACCGACAGCAGCGCCCACTTTCATAGCATAGAAGAAGGTAGTCCGAAGCTAACAGAAGTGGTCCGATGCCTCCGCAAGGAGCGCATACGCCGCCGGCCGCACATATGAGTCCGAAACCTGTCTCACATATTCGAAATTTGCGAACTCGTACTGGTCCGTCGTATATTAATAGAATAATAAAAGAAATTTAAAACCTGTAGAAAAGAATTTTTCTACATACGAGAAGCTAGGAATATAGTAAAATACCTTAAATATACCAGGAGGGAATAATCCAATTTCAAAGTGTCATAAAAAAAGCTAACTCGCACATACCACCGCGTTTGTATACATAGCCAAATCCAGATGCGATTTGCATGGCTAATATTGATACGAAGGTTTTGTTTAAAGAGACTTTATAATTTCCTCATGAATCGACTGCTACGGTCAAATGATATGTAAAAATATTATCGGAAAATACAGCGGAAGTCGTGGGAATTTCGAACCTCGGAGTCGCAAGTTGTGTGAAGAAAAGAGTTGATTCGATAGTTTTCAAAACGATTCGGCGTGCTTAAATTATCCGGCGACATCAGCGACCACTTTCCTAGCGTAGTAGAAGGTAGTCCGAAGCTGATAGAAGTGGTCCGACCCCTCTGTAAGGAGCGCATACGCCGCCGGCCACACATATATAAGTCCGAAACCAGTCTCACAAATTCGAAACTTAAGAACTCGTCCTGGTCCGTCGTACATTAATAGAATAATAAAAGCAATTTAAAAAGTGTAGAAGAGAATCTTTCTACATACGAGAAGCTAGGAATATAGTATTATATCTTAAATATACCAGGAGGGAATAATCCAATTTCAAACTTTCAAAACAAAAGCTAACTCGCACCTACCAGCGCGTTTGTATACATAGCCAAATCCAGATGCGATTTGCATGACTAATATTGATACGAAGGTTATAGTTCAAAGAGATTTTATATTTTCTTACTGAATCGACTGAAACCCAATGCTGGGGTTAAATTATATGTAAAAATATTGTAAGAAAATACAGCAAGACGTGGGAATTTCGAACCTTGGAGTCGCAAGGATTGTGAAAAGAAGAGTTGATTCGATAGTTTTAGGAGCAATTTGGCCTGCTTAATTTATCCTGCGATAGCAATGCCCACATTCATAGCATAGAAGAAGGTAGACCGAAGCTGATAGAAGTGGTCCGACGCCTCCGCAAGGAACGCATACGCCGCCGGTGACACTAATATAAGTCCGAAACCTGTCTCACACATTCGAAACTTGCGAACTCGTCCTGGTCCGTCGTATATTATTAGAATAATAAAAGCAATTTCCAAAGTATAGAAGAGAATCTTTCTACATTCGAAAAGCTAGGAATATAGTAAAATATCTTAAATATACCAGGCGGTAATAATCCAATTTCAAACCTTCATAAAAAAAGCTAACTCGCACCTACCAGCGCGTTTGTATACATAGCCAAATCCACATGCGATTTGCATGACTAATATTGATACGAAGGTTTTGTTTAAAGAGATTTTATAATTTCCTAATGAAACGACTGATACCCACTGCTACGGTCAAAGGATATGTAAATATATTGTCGGAAAATACAACGGAAGTCGTGGGAATTTTGAACCTTGGAGTCGCAAGGTTTGTGAAGAAAAGAATTGATTCGATAGTTTTAGGAACGATTCGGCTTGCTTAAATTATCCGGCGATAGCAGCGCCCACATTCCTAGAGTAGCAGAAGGTAGTCTGAAGGTGGTAGAAATGGTCCGACGCCTCCGCAAGGAGCGCATACGCCGCCGGCCACACATACATAAGTCCGAAACCTGTCTCGCACATGCGAAACTTGCGAACTCGTCCTGGTCCGTCGTACATTAATAGAATAATAAAAGCAATTTAAAAAGTGCAGAAGAGAATCTTTCTACATACGAGAAGCTAGGAATATCGTAAGATATTTTAATTAAACCAAGAGGGAATAATCCAATTTCAAACTTTCAAAACAAAAGCTAACTCGCACCTACCAGCGCGTTTGTATACATAGCCAAATCCAGATGCGATTTGCATGACTAATATTGATACGAAGGTTATAGTTCAAAGCGATTTTATATTTTCTTACTGAATCGACTGAAACCCAATGTTAGGGTTAAATTTTATGTAAAAATATTGTCGGAAAATACAGCGAAAGACGTGAAAATTTTGAACCTTGGAGTCGCAAGATTTGTGAAGAGAAGAGTTGATTCGATAGATTTAGGAATAATTCGGCCTGCTTAAATTATGCGGCAATAGCAGCACCCACTTTCATAGCATAGAAGAAGGTAGTCCGAATCTGATACATGTGGTCTGACGCCTCTGCAAGGAGCGCATACGCCGCCGGCCACACTTATATAAGTCCGAAACCTGTGTCACACATTCGAGACTCGGCGGCAATAAACGTCCCAACGCGGCTGTTTGAGACCATGTGCGTCGTCTGGCCCATGCCCGAGACAGCCCCGGGGCGCCGTACGGCTCCACGGTGCTACCGGGCGCACAAGCGGGCTAAGGGAAGCACTTACGCTCGCTTCTTGCTGGTCCATCCGGCACACATCGCGCGAAGGGGGGCTACAGTCAGTCCGGTGCCCCAGGACGCGCCTTCTAGCTTTGTTCACCTATATATTAGCAAGTGTGTTGAAGTTAGTTAGTTTACAATTTATATATATATTTATTTATTCATTTAACAAAATTAATAGGTTAAAAAGCGCTGCCATCAGAGTCCGTTTGCTCCTCCTCTTGAGTTTCATCTTCTCCTTCGCTTATGCTGGAAGCTTCTTCGGAAGGGGTCACGCCTTCCGAAGGCGCTATGTTCAAAAAACTGTTCACTCTGCAGTACGCGCTTTGATAAAAGCTTGCATTCCCTGCTTGATAATGCTGGGCAGCAGTGGACGGAAAGTGATTCAGATACCGTTGAATGAACGAGCCCGGCGAACCGGACATCATGCTTAGCGAATTCAGAATTCTTCGGGCATCGCGGGCTCTGACGATGGGTAGCCCGTGCTTCGCCTGTAGCATGGTACGCTGCCAATTGATCCGTTTCAGTGGCTTCCCTTCCGAATTGAACACAAGGGTCTCCGTCGGTTCCCTGGGCGGTTTCTGCCTGTCTCCTTCATGGCGGAACCATTCCAGGACGTCGCCGAGTAATCCATCGATGACGATTGCGCTGGCTCCCTGCTTTTCGGTTTTGTGATGCCGAACAAGCGCGACTCTTGATCCGCTCACCATTTTTGCCATTCGGTATTCGTGTACAGTTAAATTGCAAAGAACGTCGGGCCTTTTGCCCTGGACTTGTGAGACACACGCAGCACAGAATCCGATAAGATAGTTCCGCTCTTTCAGTCATAGGAACGCTTTCGACAGCAGGCTCTTGACGGTGGCCGCCACTTCTGGGCTCCTCAATGCCGCGGTAAGGGCGTGTTTCGCTTGCTCCTCGTCAACGTCACCGCTGATGGTCTGATAGAGATGGTCCTGCATCTGGTCTCGTCCCCTGTGAACGGAAGCTCTGGCTCTGAGTTTCAGACATTCGCACAACTGCTCGATTTTCAAGCGGAAATTCGGGTCAGACAGGCCCTCGAACAGCTTGACACCGTCTTCGACCGAGCGTATGTCAATTAGGGGGACCCAGTTGGTAGGTCCACCAAGAGTGGGTTCTAACTGTTGCCCCGACTTCTCGTAAACAAATCCGATTATGCTTCTAGCCAATCCAACCTTCGCTTTCCAATATTTACTCGTGTCCTCGATGTGCTTCGAATACAAGTGAAAGAAACGCTCTTCGGGCTTGCTCGGTGGAACGATTTTCCCGCTTCTCAGTCTCAGTGTTTTGCTATGGAACGAAGACGCCAAGCATGGGACGGCAGGCCCCGAACTTAAGCCCTGATCATCCTCGGACGGGCTACCACTGCTGCTGCTGCTGCTGCTCTCATCAACGGAAGTATCCAACGTCGGTGGCGACGTTGTGGCCTGCCCTTCAGACGTATTTTCGGGATGCTATGCCGGCGGCAGTTTTAATAAATTCTCGTCTAGGGCTCTCTGCCCCAAACACATCAGTTCTCTCTTTCATTCAACGATGAGCTGCCTGTGGCTCTCGGGGGAGTGAATTTTATGCGCTCGAACAAGATGGTGGTTCGCGTGCTCGTAATTTTTCGACCTCCACTCACATCCTACGATGGGACATTTTAGCTTCGTTTTCGCTTCTTCGGACATTTTAATGTAATGGTTCTTGCTGCTTTAGAATTTCTCTCTCTCGATTTTCGTTGGAACACGCCGCAGCGGGCCTCTAGTAGGAATTACGATTTTACTATTGCGTTTGTATCAGTTAGGGTAAGTCGACTTCTCGTAACCAATCGTAATCCGACCGTCATCGGCCCGCTACAGTTCGGCGAACCAGCATGGATTGACCGACCGGGGTTTGAGTGGTGTTAAGTTACCTCAGCCTCGGGCTAGAGGCCTATTAAGCTTCCCCGCCTGTGGGGTAACTAACATGGCTCGCACGTTCCGACTCCCCGGTTAGGTTAGTAATAAATGCCTCATCTACACGCTTGCTTTCCACGTCCCTACGTACATATATAGCGCCGGACCCTCTAGATTTGTTCGCAACCGAGAAGTAGGCGG
>JAHWFO010052546.1:0-10695 GCA_023313115.1 Rhysida immarginata | reverse complement strand
CAGTGATCATGTCAAAATAAATAGTTGAGATTCAAGTCGTATAAAGTTGTTTTAACATAATTTTTCTCAACGTTATAAATTGTATTGATACCAGTTGTTGTAGTTGGAATTAAGTCGAAATTCCTACTGATTGAAAATTGATTTGTGGAATTATGATGTTAATCATGAACGAATAGGTATTTCAATTTGTTAGACTTGAAAATGTGTTATTTGGGAACTTTTTATTTGAGCCTGTTGAAGCCAAAGTGGTGTAACTCCACTTTTTAAAAAATCTGAGTTAATGCTAGAAATGAAATCCGAATATGTCAAACTACCTATAGGAGTAGTGGTGTAACTCCTATTTCCCCAAACAGCTTCACAGATGGCAGTGCAAGTTTATGCAGTCAGCAGTGCTATCTATCTACTATTCTACTAAAATTCCTTGTATTTCAAAACTGTTGTTAATGGTCTTACACCACTTCGGCTTTAACAGGCTCATTTTATACTAGAATTCCACCCGTCACATGAAGGGTGTCAAACGTACAGGTTGAAGGGTAAAGAAATGAAAGTGGAGCATCAATGGTTTTCGAAACTTATATTCTGCAACAACATATTGTTCATCTCCATATAAAAAATCAACACCACGGTGTATAGATATTCATGGTCATCGAGCTCCATTGTTAAAATGAAGCTAAAGTTTCTAGCTCCCAATAGGGCGGGAACTCTATTGAAAAGTGGCGCTGCGTGTACATTCGGCCCAAAAACGCCTGCAGCGCCGCCCTATCGACAGACAGAAAATTTACTTTCATTTTCAGTTTCAATGGCTAAGGTCAAAAACTCTCACCGGTGAGAAGAGTTAGCGCTTGGTCGGTCAGAAATCCCAGTGAGAAATTTGTGACGTCATTTTAACGCGGTCAGAAACGCCAGTTAGTGCTGCTATGCCTAACCGGTTAGTCTCACCGTCCTCACCGAGAAAAAGACGGTTAGCCCAGTGAGAAATTACGTCATCATTCTCTCACCGATGAGGGTTTTTGACCTTAGCCAATGAAAAACCTCTATCGCAGGTCACGGTCGGCCCTGATTCGATCTATGCGGCACCTGGCGCGATCTGTTTTCTTTAGCTTCTCGAAACAATGGAAAATGACCGAAGCTCGATGACCATGAATATCTATAGACCGTGATCAACACTAAACATTTTTCAGTTTATTTATTTAATTTACAACAATGACTGAGTATTATCTTACCACAACAATCCTTGGCTTTGGACGGATTGTTGTAACTTTCTTTGTTGGCCTCGGAAGGTCAAACAGACGAATAAGAGAAGCTATATATACAGGGTTACAGGGAAAGTCGAGCTAGATATTTAAGGACGTTATTATTTAGGTCGTTGCCGATAGATTTAACCCTATAACCTACTATCCAAAAGTTAACCGTTTTCTAGATATGTGACTTTTAAATTAAAAGAAAAAGATATCATTTTTTGCTCTAATTTCAACTTTCTTTTTAATTTCCAGACTCTAGGGTCCAGTTTTTTGCTGTTTTTACGTAGGGAGTATGCCATTTTATAAAAATAAATAATAAAACTTGAAACAACTTACATGTAGATGTTTTCACTAATTGTTCCCAACTTTGAAGCACGTTAATTAAAAAAAGTTCTATGGAAGTTATCCTGCAAATTATTTTAATAACTTCTACGTCTTTTTAACTATCCAAAATAGGTATAATACTCTCAGTGAAGTAGGCAAATCAAACACAAAATGACAGAGAAATCGGTCCCAGACCGCAAAGAGTAAATGTTTATTTAAAAGTCACGTGTCTAGAAAACTGTTAACTTTTGGATAGTAGGTTATAGGGTCAAATCTATCGGCAACGACCTAAATAATAACGTCCTTAAATATCTAGGTCGACTTTTCCTGTAACTCTGTATATTTTGCTTGATCCGTCCGTCATGAAGCGACAATGCATGAGCAACTATATGCGCGGACCAACAATGTATATCTCATGCAAGGCAAAGTTTCTGTAACAATAGGTCATAATAAAAAAGTTATTTGCGTTAAATTAAAATCTAATTTACAAATTCGACTGTTGTGTTACCCGTCGTACGAGGGGCTTTAATGCTAACAAAAGTAAATGACGCGATAAAAGAAAACAATTAAAAATCTCCTTTCTTTTTAACAATATAACACCGATTATCTACTTCAATTCTACGTGTGGGAGATTCGAAAAATAGCTCGATAATTGTTTGATGCGTGTAATAGCAATTAATAAACACTGTGGTTAACGATTCCTAATGAATAGGGTAATAGCGCCGATGAAGCGAAAATTTCAGACAATCTCTGAAGTCGAAGAAGCCTATGCAAATCTAACGGAGTATGGAAGTCGACAGCATCGATTGCTATGCTATGTTCGTGGTCCAAAATCATTTGAAGATCTTCGAAGAGCTGTTGGTGTATTGCAAGATACTTTCCAGGAGGCTTCTAAAGCTCTAAGGCTGCTAAAGGACGATGAAGAATGGCATCGTTGCATGCGATGCGTGAAGCAATTACTTTCCAGATTTGACAACTCAGACATCTATTTGCAGTCATTCTGACATACTGTAAGTCCCCAGGAACCTAAAACAAATGTGGAATAGTTGTGCAGACGCGTTGCCAGAAGACCATCAGCATCAATTCAACTTGAAAGCAGCCAATCTTCGAGTGCTGTATCCCACATTAAGAGATTTGGACCAAAATCTGACAACCAAAATCCCTCAATTGCCTCAGTTCGCTGATCAAGAAGTTAAAGCGTTCCAGGATCAAATCTACTGGTATTGCTGAAGACTGCATACCTTTGGACAAGATTCCAAGCGTCGGTGGATCAAATATCGCTTTTAAATGAATAACAGCTGATTGTGTACAATCACATTAAATGCGGTATGCAATGAGACACCAGAAAGGAGATCTTTTCTTGGACGTTCCTGGCGAAACCGGTAAATTATTTTTTCTGGAAAAAGTGTTGGGCACTGTTCGATTGGAAGGCAAAATTGCCCTGGCAACGGCAACGAGTGAAATTGCAGCACTTTGGCCGGGCTAACGGCACATTCAATGTTCAAGCTGGGCCTGGATCTAAATGTACCTTCAACCTGTAATACCCCCATTCAATCGCAACATGCAGAATTACTATGCAAAGGCAGATCCTGGACATGCGAGTTACTAAATATATTTCATTTCGTATAATCTATGGGTGTCTAATGTTGCTTATTGCCTCTTTAATTACTTACATTTTTGCAATGCCACTTTGACGCGTTTGGTTATACGGCGTGTTCGACAACCTTGATATTGTGGGTTCGCATCCTTCAGAATAGACTTTTTAAATAGAAACAACTTTGTTTCCGTCTTCGTTTTCCCTTGACAAGTTCGGCGAAGACGGGCATCTCAGCTAGTTATAGTATTAGATCATACGAATCTGTTCAAAGAGTTCCAGAATTTCTTTTAAGAATTCATTCAACTTACAAGCCAGTGGCCTTTATCTCCTTCAAAGTACTATCCTCCCCAATGAATACACTTGCTCCAGCGGTATTTGAACTTTTTGAAGCAGTCCCGGAATGCTTCTTTTGGAATCGCCTTTGGGTCTTCCGCGAATTTTTCTTGATCTCCGCGTTGATCTTCCCTTTCAGCGTTGCCCTCAATTTGGAGTAGAAGAAAGAGTTTGCGGGGGTACAGTTTGGCTAAAAACTCACGAACTGACAACGCTGAGTGAGGTGGCGCATTGTCATGATGGAAAAAGTAGTTTTGATTTCGCCAAAGATTTGGTCTTTTCCTTTTCACTTTTTTTTCTGAACTCTTTTCAGAACTTAGAGGTAGAACTCTGATTCACTGTCTGACAGATGGGTGGAGTTCATGAAGAACAACGCCATTGGCATCAAACATCACGGTCGGCATGATTTTGACATTGGAAGGAACGTGGCGTGCTTTTATTCGACCGAGGCGAATTTAAGAGGACTAAGAGGATTCATCACCCGTAATGATGCTTGACAAAAAGTTTCATCCTCCTTAGCTCTGTTGAGGAGAGCAGGACACAGTGCAATTCGTTGCTCTGTCTGATCTTGTGATATCAGGCGAGACATGATGCATGTTCAAGTGTTCAGTCAGGATCGCATGGCATTATTCTACTGAAATGTTGAATTTGTTGGCATCTTTATGGCAGGGATACTTATCATGCTGAAACAGGTGTGGGCCATTACCAAAATGTTCCCACAATGTCGGTAGCGCAGAATTGCCCAGAACTATCAGGTCGTCGCATATCAAATGTCGGATTGCAGAGGTCATCTTTAATGTCCTTCTAGAAAGGACACCTTCACACGTGCTATTCGAAATAACCCCCATAGCAATCCAAACATTATTACCAACGATTTGGCAGCTTCTCGAGCCCTCTCCGATAGAATCCATGGTCACGGGATTCAATAAACTCCCGGAATGTTTTCCTCCGGAGAAAATTGTCCAGGCTCTGGAAAAGATGGTACTCGGTAAGGGAGAGGTCCGGAGAGTATGGGGGGGGGGTGGAAGCACCTCGTATCCCAGAGCCTGTACGGTCGTTCGTGCAAAGTGCGGACGCGCGTTGTCATGCAGGAGAAGGACGCCTTTGCGATACACAAGTGCAGATTGTTGCTGACAGTTTTGTGTGCATACGATGCAGTTCACGACAGTAGGTCGCAGGGGTGATCGTCTCCCCCTGTTGTAGGAAGCTGTAATGCACTACACCACAAATGTTCCACCAACATGTAACCATGAGCTTCCTGGGGTGCAACGGGGGTTTAGGGAACTGTCGCGGGGATTCATCAACATCCAGCCACTGTGCTAACCGTTTTCTATTGTCGTATAGCAGCCACTTCTCGTCGCATGTGACAACGCGATCAAGAATCCCCGCTTCTTCATGGCGCAATAGCAATTCCGTACACACCTCCAACCGAGACTCTTTTTGGTTTTCCGTAAGTTCATGTGGGACCCATTTGTCCTGCTTTTTCACCTTGCCGATGGTCCTAAGGTGTCTACAGCATGATCCCCTGCAAGGTCCCGAATAGTTTTTGACGGGTCCTCTTCCATAGATCGTTTCAGATCAGCGTCATTCAACACGCTGGGCGTTCTGCCGCGTGCTTCATTTGCCAGGTCCGTCACTCCCGTCCGGAATTTTCGGAACCAACGTTGGACAGTACGTTCGTTTATGGTTCCTACACCGAATACCTAATTGACGTTTCGAGAGGCGTTGGATGCAGTGTGATTAAACCTGAACTCGTAATGCATTATTACACGTAATTCGTATGAAGTCATGACTATCTTCGCTTGGATTCAAACGCTATTAAATATCATCGCAGACATGCAAATTTCAGGCAGCTGGTCGCTGATAGGTTTATCGCTGGGAATGTACCACTTTGTTATGGCTACTTGCTAGTAAACGTGGAAACCGTGCTGAAGCGCGGAACCCACCTCGAAATCCAACATTTGATATGCAACGACCTGATATTTGGTACGATTCGGCATTCATGGTTCCGCGAACTAAAACAAGAAGACCAAGACCAAACTACGAAAAGTAGAACAAGACCACGATGCCACCACCTCCGAATTTCACTGTGGGTACGACACAGTCCTGTAAAAATCGTTCACCGGCCACACGCTGAACCCACACATGCCCATCGGACCGTCATAACTGGTAGCGAGATTCATCATTTCATAGGATGGTTTTCCTTTGTTCTGGTGTCCAGTGGCGGCGTTCCTGCACCACTGTAACCGACGGGTTGCAGTGAGGGCTGTGATATTTGGCTTGTGAACTGCTGCTCGTCCATGAAAACCAAATGAAACGAACTCCCGGCGGACAGTACGATCACTTGGATGACTAGACGACCCCGATCGAAAGTCCTGTGCCAACGTTTTTAACGAAGCCTTCCGGTTTGGCATCACTACACGTGTCATTTTCGTCGGTTACTGGGTCTGTGTTGGCATGTTATAACCTCCTCTCGCTTCCACTTCAAAATAACATCACTCGCTGTCGAGCGGGGTATCTGAAATTTGTCGCATCCCAAACCGTGAGATCTAATGATCATCCCTCTTTTCTCCGCACTAAGTTTGCGTTGTCTGTTCATATTGAGTGCTGTAGCTGTTATGAGCTTCAACATCTTTTATAGGTTTTATGACGTGTACGGACAAGCCCATGCGCTTTTGGAGAGGTGTTCGATGACAAATGGCCAGATAATGTATATTGTTTATGCGAACTGTAAATCATCATCTTTGAAGCATGTTTTGTAATGTAGCAATAATATTCAGACTTTCCTGCTAGCATCTCCCTTTTACTGACTTATCTTCTTCAATAAGATTGTAAATTATTTACAGAATTGGAATGAAATTTGTAGCTATTTCTAAATATACGCTGCACGCGGACTGCTTTAAATGGAATAAAATATCGAATGATATAATTTAATTATTAGAATGCATTTGAAATTTTCATTGAAATATGAGACTTTGCCGTTGCATTTTAAACTCTTTAATTTTCTGCAATTTTAACACATCGTGCATTATGCGTCTGTTTCAATGACCAGCAATCGTTGGCCTATTAGCGTTGTTGGGCTGATTTAACACAGCGGTCCACCACTTAGCAACCTCATCGCGGTGTCAATAAATCGGCTTGAAAAGAGTGGAAAGTAAAGTTTGAATATTTAATAAATTAAGTCATCATTTCCTACGAGAGATTCAAGTTTGCTGCCGTTACTTGTTATAAGCTAATTGTCCTCATTAAAATTTACTACATACGCCAAACCTTACCTTTATGTCGTCTGGTATTAAATTTTTAGGCCAAAAAATTATAACAAGTTGGTTTTTTTCCTCACTTGTTGAGATATATATGCTTTACAAAATAGCCTAGTTAATAGATTAGCCAAAAGTAGTTTGATTTCCCCGTCGTGCAATATGATAGTCCATTACCACTTTTAATCCGGATCTCTATGAGTAGTTTCTAATCAAGATTAATGCTAGTGGCAAGGAAGCTTTATTTCCTGTATTTCATGAATATTTTAGTATTATATTTAATAAATATTTGTTCGCTTTGAAATTCTTTAGAAATATTAAGAGGCGTATTAATGGTGGGTCAAAGGCCTGCCGGTGATTTATTAGTAGATTACCACTAATAAGATTATGAGAGAGTTTAAAGGTTGCTATTTATGACCATCGGTTAATCCGGTGAATTCAGTTAATCCCACAAGGCTCAGAGTCTGGCATAGCCAGAAATTCGGTGATCAACCTGTGCTATTCTCAGAATCCAAAGTAAAGCTTAGGGAAAAAAAGCTTTTTGGACAACATGCTTGAGAGAAAGAAGTTAAGCGATGATGCCATCCACCACCGCTGAATAATTTTAGAATGAATAGTAACCCTTTTAACGTAGGAAAATTACACCTTAAAAATTTATTATTTCTTATTACCTTAGAAAATGCCTAAAAGAATGGTCGAGTATTTTATTAAATAAATAAATAAATCGAATATTAAATAAATAAATCATCATTAGTGAAATATTTTCTCACTAACAGTATATGGAACTTATACAACTACTAATCAAATGGTTCATCTTTTGCTTCTCTGACAGTGATAAGGCATCGAGGTATAACCCGTTAACTCTCGGTAGGAATGGCTCGCCATGCATCTTGGAAAACTGCTGAAACAGATGAGAGCATTCGATTTCATATATCAGGTGTCGTATAGGATTAAAATCAAGACTCTGAGCAGGATATTCGAACAATTCTATCTCATTTGGATGAAATATTCTGCACATCTCATGTAGTATCGCAGGGAACTCGACTGTTTTAGAAGAGACTTCGCTCATTTCCTTAATCTGCCATATTGTTGGTAGGGCCAGTGAGAAACGAGAAGGGAAAAAGTTTAAACAGAGCGGGAATTAAACCCACATCTTTGAATTACCATTCTCTTTTGCTACTCTCATGTGTAAATTGTATGTATTACGCAGTGGAAGTTTGAACAGAGGATCTGAACGTTTAGTGACGAATCCGTGTTCTCCTTATGCTGTTGTGACAGACACAAGAAGCTTACAACAGGTATTGTCAGTAATGGTATGTCGTCAGATGGAGTAGTAAGGTTATGCTGCAGTCTATCAAGAAATACTTGAGAATTTCATTATCCCATCTGAAGATCTGTACTTTGATTCCTTTTTGTTCCAGCAGGATGGTGTTAAAATCCACGAAACAATGGCTTCAACGACGAAATATCCGTGTTACCATGGCTAAGGAACTCACAAAACATTAATCCAATAGAAAATTTATGAAAGTTGATGAAGGCTAGACTTCAATAAAGACTCCCGCAAACCAATTTACAGTTGATTTCGGTAATCAAATATATAGGGTGACCCAAACTTATCTAGCATAATTGTTTAGGAACATTGTAAGGTTAAAATGGAACAAAAATGTCTTATAAACATTACATGTAGTTTCGATCGAGTGTGAGATATCGACATTTGTCTATTTTCTTTTATTTTATGTACGAAGAAGCCTCCGATTGCAATTGAACGGATGCCCGGCCCACTTTGGTAGAGGAGTGCGAGACTGGTTGAATGTCAATTATCCAGACAGATGGATCGGTAGAGGTGGTGCAGTGGCTTGGCCTCCTAGGTCACCGGACCTCACCCCATTAGATTATTTGGAGGAGGTCTACAGCAATCCGCCCACCACCAGAGATGAACTCATTGCATCCATTCAAGCTCGTAGTCGAGCAATTACACCTGACCAGATTGTGCCAGCTACCAGCTCAGTTGTCCGATGGTTGGTTGGTTTGTTTTGTATTAACGTCCTTTTCAACTGCTATGGTCATTTCAGGACGGCGTTATAGGGGCCGCAAATTTTTTCTCGCAAGGGTTCTTTAACGTGCAGCCGGCAAACGAGTACACGGGACCAAAGGCTTTACTTCCCTTCCGAAGGAAGTGCGTGATCTCAGTATTTGCCCCCTGAAAAAAATCCTCGTCGTCCTCGGCCGGAGTCGAACCCGCGTCCTCGGGCATCAGAGGCGATCACGCAACCACTGAGCCACCGAGGCCGATTCAGTTGTCCGAAGATGTATCCAGTGCATTGGAGCTGGGGGCAACCATTTTGAGGGGTTTCCTCGACGTTGTTTTGTTACTTTCTTCTTATTCTTATTCCCTGTAACATTTTAGTTTTGTTTTTTAGTTCAATGTGATGTTCTGTCAATATGCAGAATAAAAATGATGTGCACTCTCAAGTGTTTTATTTATTTGCTTTAACAACTCTACAAGAAAATAGACAAACGTCGATATCTCACACACGATCGACGTATTATAGGGCATTTTTGTTCCATTTGAACTATGCAATGTTCCTAAACGATTATGCTGGATAAGTTTGGATCACCCATTATTTGTTCTAATATCAGTCGTGGAGAATGTGCAAAGTTGGTGAACAGCATGCCAAATAGGCTACGTCTTGAAATTAAAGCCAAAGGCGACGCTATTGAGTGATGAATCGTTTTCGATTAAAGTGATTTATATATCTTTTTTGTCTCTCCACAGGGATTTTTCGATTTTGTCATCTTCAGTTTGTTTAATGTAAATTTTAATTTTTGGATTAATTAATTTTCATTTTGAAGTCGACTAAAGGAATAAGTCCGTCATCCAGGAAAAAAAGTCTAAACGTGTATTACAAAAGTTCATTGATTACTCTCCGCTCAAATTAACTCCAGAACCTAAAATACCGTTATTCTAATTTTTGCAAGGCGTAGTATTTCCGTGTGAGGGTGCCACGAAGGACTACCAAGGAGGTCTGGCTAATCTTACTGCTCCTGGGATAGTAGGCAGCACATAGAAGGAAGGAAATTTAGTCTTAAATCATCGAATTGAATAACGCAACATATCCGTTTCTCTACGGTTGCCTTGTTTCTTCCACTGTCATTTTTTTCACCGTACCAGTGGGCTATTCTTCTACTTGATCTTGCCATATTTTCCTTTGCCTCTCTTTCTAACATTTCCCATCCATATGGTCACCATACAATCGCTCTTACTTATTCGTTCCAAATTCCCAAACCATCTCAAAGCAAACTTGTAGATTATATTCACTATACGGGGCAAGTCAAAATGATGGACCCGATTTTAGAAGTTTACTTTCTGTGAAATCTAATGAACATATGGTATTGTGAGACATGTGCTACGAAAGGTAAACGTTCAAATTTTACTTCAAACGCATCACATCATAGGTGTTCTAAGTGAGCGCCTTGCGTAACCCGACACATATCAAATTGATAGTCTATCTCCTGCCAAACCTTTCGTAGCATGTCGCGGTCAATATCAGTAATTGCTGCAGTGATGCGGGCACGCAGGTCATCCAGTGTTGTTGGCAGTGGTGGTACGTACACATGATCCTTTACAAACCCCCACAGGAAGAAATCACTTGGGGCAAGCACACAGAACGATCTCTGTTCTCCAGTCAACGCCATTTTCTTTAACCGCTCGCTGCTGACCCTTAGCGGTAGAAAGTGAAAACACTGCGTGGAAACTAAACTGTGAAAGTTAACCTTTCGAAGCGCATGTCTCACAATACAATACGTTCATTAGACATCACAAAATAAATGTCTGAAATCGGGTCCATCATTTGGACTTTCCCTGTAAGAGGTGCGTTCAAATTCTAAGGTCTCCTAATTTATTTTTGAAAAACTATTGACCCTAGAAAGCTGAAACTCCCGT
>JAHWFO010052524.1:1910183-1950948 GCA_023313115.1 Rhysida immarginata | reverse complement strand
AGTCATCTTTAATCGCATTTCTACCAATAATAAGCCCTAAATTATGATTAGGTATGATGACGTAGCAATGAATGAAATTTTCGCGATCAGGCTTTGAATAGAGGTGGTGTTGGCTAAGCACATCGGTTCGGCTCTGCGCGTGTTCCAAACGTTAATGAGATGGTGCGCGTGCAGGATGCACGTGATTGACGATTATTGAAAGGGGAGATCGATCTCTAAATCAAGAGAATTTTTTATTCGTAGGGAGCTTATTATTTATAACGATCACTTGAAAACAAGTAGAGCAAGCACAGCCGTAACATCCTTTTCAGGAAGCAACTCGGCGTACTTTTGACGCTACATATCTTTGTGCCAGAGTTGCATAGAATTCTGAAAATTTATATATATAGATTACTTTACAAATTAAACTGAACCTTCAAATATTACGTTTCTATCTTTTCTAGTTCATTAGATACGTGAACTCAACATTTCTTTATTTAGACACTGACTCACTGACCGATCATCAAAAATCTGAGGTACTTCTCGCAGCCCTAAAAACTTGAAATTTGGCATAAAGATAATGTTTAGGATACAATGAAAGGAAAAATTCAAAATATGAAAGTGTTAATGGTTAAAGGTCACTGCCAAACATCAATTAACCTGCAACGGAATGGCTATTATGCAATTGGTGACGAAATTGTTTGGCCAATTGTTAAGAGTGAGAAACAATAGCAACTCCGAGATATGAATATCGCTGGAAACGTTTGTTAATCTGGAGGCAAGGAATTTATTATATCCAGATTAATGCCAAAATATTTTCAATTTCGTTTAAATCAACAATATTTTTTTTTTATTAAATGATGCTAATATTCGTCAGTTAGGTTCCGGTATATTTTATAAATTGAATTGCATAAATCGAAAAGAAAAAATTACAGCTGTACAGTACTTTCAAATGCTTAATAAATAAAGATGAGCTAGAAGGTGATTTGACTGCAATATTTGGTCGATTGTAAAAGATGGAAAAATTTGAAAAAGGCAAAAAAAAAAAAAAACGAGAAATGACGTCAATTGCATGACACAAAATTATAATCCTTCAACATGGTTTCTTACCATAAGTCTTTCTGAATGGATGCGTAGTAATTTAGGGGGAGGACGATCGCGAAGAAGCCACGCCATCTTTTGTTTTATTTTTGACTACATTATCGCGATGCTTCTGCCTCCTCCCGGTCGCCTCCAATTGATATGACACTTATGGAATAATACCGGATGTCCGAAAAGTATCTTCACACTTTTAGAAAATGATTAAAAAGAAACAAACAAGGATATGCAGGGTTGTGTATTCAATAAAGAAAGTATCAAAAAAATTTTTTAATGAAATGAACAATAGAAGGTGCCTCAGTTTTTGAGAACTAACGAACTGAAAAGTCGAATTACAGCAGCCATCGAGACTGCCTATTCACCAATGCTTCACTAGAATCTGGTTAGAAATCTCTCTTATCGACTCGATGTGTCGCGTGCGCCTACTTGGAGAATCTGGGTTCGAGTCGCTTGGGTGTTACCATAGCCTCATTATTAGGCTATGGTATTACCATGAAGGACATGCGCCTGATGGCGGAAAATTTATCGCTGGGGATCCTTCATAGGACAAGGTCATTTATGATAAAAGACCTTGCCATAGGGCTGCTGCCCCCGCGACCCTAACTGTTTGGTTTGCTCGGTATTAACGTCCTTTTCAACTGCCATGGTCATTTCAGGATGGCGTTATCGGGGCCGCAAAGTTTGCCTCGCAAGGGTTCTTTTAACGTGCAGCCGGCAAACGACTACACGGGACCAACGGCTTAATTTCTCTTCCGAAGGAAGTGCGTAATCTCGGGATTTCCCCCCTGAGAAAATCCTCGTCGTCTTCGGCCGGGGTCGAACCCGCGTCCTCGAGTATCAGAGGCGATCACGCAACCACTGAGCCACCGGGGCCGATCGACCCTAACGGATAAGCGGGTTTGAAAAGTAAGTAAGATACAAAAAAAGAAACGGTAAATGCATATCCTTATTTGTTTCTTTCTAATGATTTTCTAAAAGTGTAAAGATTTTCTAACACCCCGTACAATGATATTGTATATGTCTGTAATATTGATTTATTTAACGGGGGCTGCGGAACATTTTTAATTTTTAAGGGGAGAGGGGGCTTTATAAGTTTGAGAAGATCGGTATAAACTCACGTGACTTCATTTGTATTTTCAAATTTATTATTTACCGGAAGAATGAACCGGTTTTTAAAAGGTTCGTCTGTCTGTCTGTCTCCTTCATATTTTCTACATTTTTGGATATAGAAGGTTGGAAATTCGGAATGTAGCTTACCATAAATATGCCCTACTTCATTTTTTAATGTGGTTACTTGGCCCACTGGAATCGGAGTTACGAGGTGGAAGTTAGAGAGGACCTTATAGTAAAATTCCTCTAGGCATAATCTACATTGTAATGAAGTTTAGACCCAATTGTCTCAATGGGATCGGAATTGCGAGGGTAGCAGTCACGTGATCTTAGAACTATTGACGTTTACAAATGGCACACGCAGCATATGAAATGTCATTTGACAGGAAATGATGAGAAAAGAAAGAAGGTGGAGTTCTTTTCTATTTGCTAAATACTACGTTCGTGAGAATAAATTTTTTGATTTTATAAAATGGGGTTAAAAAGTGCGGATATAGGATATAAGGGGTAAAAAATAGATGAACTCAGGGCTTCCGCTACTTTCCTATATCATCCTCGGGGGAATTAATTTCTTGTTGTTGCATAGTATTGTGTTTCTTCATGGTGTTGAGCAATACAATGTAATATTTATTACGCTCCACTGTACTTAATTTATCTAGCCTCCCCCCATTTATCTTTCACTACGAAAAAATAAAAGATATATCTGATGATTAGAGTTCGGATTTTAGGTGGATAACGTTACTTTAAAAATGTGTGTGGAAAAAAGGAAAAGTTTTCTCAAAAAAGGTGAAAAGAAGGTGGAAATATTTGCACAATACCGAAAGATTGACATTATAAAATCGTTAAGACCGTACATCTAGTACACTAAAAGTTGGTTCCACCTAAAATCCGAACCTACTGATGATATCCGTAGAAATGCACATGAAATAAAATTTATCAGTTCCTTCATTAATTTTACCTTCAATAGAAAATCTAACCAATCGATGTATGAAGCTTTTAGAGAAAAAAGTGATCGAATGGAAATACATCAAAACTCCATTTGATTTTGTTTAATTTAATAGTTAATCAATTAATTTCTAATTTAATATATCTATCCTCAACGACGAAGAAAAATTTGAAAAACTTGGTAGTTTCGTGTTTCGTTTTAATGATCACCATCGAGACATTTACTTAAGAGAATGCAAATATTAGCATTCCGAACGATAAGATCCGGCAAAGGTTTGATTTAAAAAAATTCTAGCTTTTTTAAAATGGAGTTCTGGCATTTTTCGCACTGAATATTTACTTGGATGATTAAAGAACATGATTCCAGATCAATATTATGAAAATATTTTAAATAAAAAGTCAAAATGTTCATAGGAGATGAGTTCTCTGGAAGTGATGCTATTCATTAACTATTTACGAAATTCGCTTGTATTTTACCTATTGATGCAAGCGTAAAGCTTAATAGAAAATGATGAATCGGAGGAATGAAAAATGAACATCCCAGAAGGGTTGAAGTCATATTGCTGAGATTTTATGTTCGGGTCTTGCGAATGAAACATCACTATGATCACTAGTAAAAGCTCATTGTTTACTGAAGAATCAGATGGTCAAATTGGTCACGTCTATACCGCCCCCCCCCCCTTTTGCTACGATGGAAACTTGAACTCTGACATGCATTCGATCAAATAGATGACGAATATCATATTGAGGTATGTTATTCCATATTCGATCCACATGCGGGCCATAAAAGAAAGGTCATGAAACGTGCTCAGCATGGAAACCAGGGAAATTGACGGACATCTGTAGAGCGTGTTACACGAGCTACAAGTCTCCCATCTCTTTCGAAAAGGGGATCAGGACAGGCTGGATGATGTTTTGGACATAGGATTTGGCAATGTCCCCAACAAAAAACATCACCAAGAAACAGCACTCCAGTCGAAGGCGTCTTTAGGATGGTTGTGCCTTTCACCTGTACTGTATATGATTGTCACTAATGCGCAGTTAGAAACGACTTTCATCATTCCTCCAAGCAGCTCGTAGTACAGTAGACTGTTTTCTGGACAGCACTTGGCGCAGTACACTTTGAAGTCAAAACAACCTGCAATGGTAAAACGCAAAGCCCCCCCCCCCCCTGCTGCTACAGAAGAATGCAAGACCGCACGCAGCTTTACAGACCGTTCAAAGAAATATCCAGTTTGGGTGGGAAGCTTTGCCTCATCCTTCGTACTCATCTGACATCTCTCCCACAGATTATCACTTAGTTTAGATCATTATTTATAGGGGTTGGACAAAAATATGGAAACACCTAACAAAAAACATATTATCACCTTTAATATGGAGTTGGATAATCCTTGGCTTGTAGAACAGCTTGGAGCCTCCTTGGAATAGACAAATAGAGATCCTGTATGATTTGTAAGGGAATCTTGTACCATTCTTCATGCAAAACAATGGAAAGTTCCTTCAATGATGATGGAGGTGGATAGCGTGCTCGCAAGTTTCTTTCCAAAACAGACCACAAAGGCTCAATAATATTAATATCTGGTGATTGTGGAGGCCATGGCAGATGTGACACTTGAACCTCATGCTGAGAAAACCAGTCCTGGACAATGCGAGCTGTGTGAACCGGCGCACAGTGCGGCCGATTGCCAAAAAGCTGGCCAAAATTCGAAAATTCAAGTAATTCACTCCAAAATGGAATCTTAGGGGTCTTTGGGGTCGCTGATTACAAATTTTATGTCAAATGTACGGAAATTCACCCCCTTCACCCCTAATCGACCACCCCCTGGGGTATAATATCATGTATTATTTATCATAATCAAGTTACATATCGTTTTTGAGGGTTTTGGGGTCGCTGATTACGAATTTTCTGTCAGAATTATAAAATTCGAAATGGCAAATACAAGATGGCGTCACCCAGGGCGTTTTAAACCCCAAACGATTTAAACAATATTAATAACGTTTGGGCAACATTATTATCGATAATTGTTGTTTAAGGCATGCCAAATGTTGCTGAATTTTTTCAGATTTTTATTACATCATGAAGTACGGAAATTTTAATAAGATTAAATTTTTGACTGGGAGGTTTGGGCAAAGCATCCTTAGAAAAAACCCCATAACAATTCAAGTGGCAGGAGGTGGCAGCTGAATTTTGGCTTAATCGATAGTTAATACTTTTCCAAGTAACCTCCAAAAGGTTAGAAGACAGCATTCGACAGCGTTTTATTGTCATTTGATTTGAAAACTCAAATTTTATTTGAAAAAAACGAAAAAAAGTACCCTTATTATTGTGCTGCTAAAAATTTTCTGTCAAAGAAATGACATTTACAAAATTTTTTACGTATTTTACTAACCTTCAAACGTACATTCCATTTGGTTTTATTAGATTTTCTTTGCTGCACGCGCTTTCACACGTTTAAAGGTTTTGCCGAATAACTACACCAATAGTGCGCTTGAAAAAAGGCCAAACTCCAACTGAAAATAAAGAAAGAATTTGGGGTATAGGACGTTACTCTTAACCATTTTTAATTCTTATAGGATCCCTCTAGCTAACTGCATGCTAAAAAAATCTTATCTAGACACTTTTATTTTTCGAGTTTTGGCCAGCTGTTTGGCAATCGGCCGCACTGTGCGGCGCCTTTTCATCTTGGTAAAAGGCATCACCTTTGGGGAACACAATTTGCACCATCGGATGAACCTGGTCACACAAAACGTTGAGATAGTCCTTGGCAGTGATGTAGCCTTGCAGGGTAACGATAGGGCCGACAGAATAACACGATATTGCTGCCCAAACCATGACTGAACCTCCACCATGTTTTACTGTTGGCTGCAAACAATCTTGATCATAAGCTTGCTTTCGTGTTCCCCAGACGTAAACTCGGCCAGCAGTTGGAAATAGTGTGAACGAAGACTCATCCGACCATATGACCTTTTTCCATTTCCAAAGACCAGGTTTTATGAACATGGCACCACTCTCTTCGGATTTTAGCATTTCGATCAGTGATCAGTGGCTTTGGATTGCAGCACGTCCAGAAATACCCTGTTCGTGGAGTTCCCTTCGAACTGTTTTGGTGCTGACAGGGTTTGTGAGGGTGGCATTCAGTTCTACAGTAACTTTTGCAGCTGTAGTCTTCTTATAACGTACCACAATCCTACGCAGTGTTTTTGTCTCGATCATCCAACACATGTTTCCGTCCATGCTGATGTTTATCAGACTTGGTTTTCCCACTCCTGATGTATGCAGTTGTAATCTTGGATAATGTGCCTCTTGAAACACCAAACATTTCAGACACCTTGGATACAGAAGCACCCACCATACGGGCTCCAACAATTTGCCCACGTTCGAATTCTGTTAGTTCAGCCATATTGCACTAAAAACTCAACATAATACAGCATAGAAACAAATGAAGCTTTTTATCTACTTACAGAAGGTTTATTGCCAATATTAAATAGGGGTGATAGCAGCACATCAATTAAATTTGCATAAAATTTGCATTTTATTTCAGACATGCATTTTCTAAGGTGTTTCCATATTTTTGTCCAACCCATGTAGACAAGACAGTTTTAGAAATCTTCATTTTCTCGAAATAGAGTTGCAAGACTTTTCCACTTCTACCAAAGATTTTATCTTTGAAATGGGATTTACATATTACCCGCTCGTTGGATGCATGTTAATTGTGAGGGGGATTATTTTGATGAACAAATTGAATGCCTTTATAAGTTATGTGAGTGCAAATGTATTATTGAAAATACACATCAATATAGGACCTGATATTTACCAATTGAATTAACTTTTCATCGGCAAATAGTCTCTCTAATCTTTGTAGGCTATAGTCTGCGTGGTGCTGCCATTTATCAACATGAAACTTAACGACAATATGGAGAAATGTTCAAATAAGAGATTGACATGCGGCGTTAATTTGAAATTTAAATATCACAAGGAAAAACAAAAACTTTTTGATAATACCTCGTACAAGTCTCACCATTCTTGCATTAAATTGAATTAATGTGCAGATGTCATTCAGTGAAAATTCAGTGCAGTTTAAAGGTCGAAGCAATGGTCAAACCCCGTAGGAATGCGTAAAATTGGCTTACATTTATTTTAACTATGTCTGAAGCTGGGGATAACCTTTATGTGAAAAACGGTGTGTGTGCACAGCTGCTCAGTTTCACAATGTCACATAATCAACATAATCTTTTTCGCAGTTCCTTTTTGAAATTAAAAATAAATTTCCTCTTTCCGTAATTTTCAAAAGGCAAAAAATAAACGGCTCTCTTTCTATCGTCAACTGAGATTTTTCTCATTTTCTCCCTCCATAAATAATAAAGATATCGAGATTATCATCCATTTTTTTTCAAATTTCCATCGATTTTTATCCACCGTGGGTTTGTCGAGTTTCTTAACTTTTGAGAAAATCCGCGTCGAGACTTCCCCGAAGCCATTGGTTGGAAGCCGAAGCAAGAGTCGTCAACGCTCGCCATCGCCTGCGATGTAACGAGTGTGGCCAAAGGAGAAGTTTTAAGGGAATGTCTCAGCTGGTTCACTTCGCAGGTAATTAAAAACGTTGCATGGGGTCTCCAGAGTCTTCATTCGATCGACCTTTGGTTCCATGAAGCGTAGCAGAGGGTCACGTGGGAAAGATGCGCTCTCGCTCGCTCGCCAAGTGACTCGTCAAGACGCAACGCCGACTTCATCGCTCCTTCACCTTCAGACATCAGACAATTATTATTCGGGGATTTTTCGGCGGATAACATTAAACTTTCTACGAACGTCCACCTTCAATAATTAATTATTTTGTTCTTGTTGCAGTAGGAGACGAATCACGGGATTTAATGAGCTACTCGTTTTAATTTGCTCCTTCACTTTTTTTTTAAATGTACATACCAAAATTAAGAAACTTAACAAGTTTTTTCCCATCTCTAAAAGAAAAGAGAACCTCAAAATGAGTTTTTCAAGTCTTTCTTAATTTAATAATGCCCCTTCTTTCCATAGGCCTACATGAAATATAATTGTAGCAAATTTAAGATTCTAAGATCAACAAGTTAATAACTCAGGTTCCATAACACATAGGATAAAGAAATTTAGAGGAATGATAGAGTACATGAAACTGTGCATACCGTTTTAATTTGATCAACTTCCAACGCGTAGTTTCCGAGTTACGCAGTCAATATCGTAACACCTTAATACAAAGAGAGCTCAAATTCAAGTTCATGCACAACGAGAATGATCTATGATGGATGCTTGAAGAATTAATGTCAAACTTAATAATCTAAATAAAAACTTGTAGCGATTGAATTTATAAAGGCAGACTAATAAAAAAGTAGAAGAAAAAACTTTTATCTTACAGGAATAATGTAAAAATTATTAATGTGGAGCAAAAATTGACCAAGGAGGCGTATACTATTGAGAAAGATAAAAATAACATTACAAGATATTTTGACCGACATTTATGGTTATAATAAAGAGTTCCATCGTAAGTTATTTGATTTTGTGTTTAACATCATTATTGAGGACAACTTTATTGTAATTCCCATTGTGGGATATGTTTATTCATCACTTTTTATTTTTGTCCAAGTACCTTTTTAATCCAATTTTGATTATCATCAAGTAATTCACATAAGCAGTAGGAATTTCATTAAAACGTATACGTTATGTGAACAATTTATGTACGAGGATTGTTCAATAGAAACACGTTTAAAGACTGAGAAGCAATTTTTATTCAAAGAATTTAAAAGGAATCTCCATGAATATTAAGTCATGAGTCCGATTGGTGCGGAACCATTGCGTAACAGCAAATTCTACGCCAGCGTCGGGATTGAACCGCCGTCCTTTTAGTTAGTGTTTTAGAGGACCAAAGACATAAAAATCCCACGTGGACGAGTGAGGACTGTAAAGTGGAAGTTCTAAGCAATTTCCAACTGTTTTACATTTTCATCTGATGCTGTAACACGAGCATGTCCTGGATGGACCATATCTTTCGCGGATTCCCTTCCTTGTCTTAATCTCTAGCATCATTCACCCATTGCCGTATTAGAATAACTATGGTCGCCGTATGCAACTGTCATTCTCGCAAAAACTTCCATTGGCTGACGCCCTTCAGCGACCAAAAATTGTAAAACTGCATGCAGATTATCTTTGGACGGATTATCTACCATGAACGCCAGCCATCTCGATTACATTCATTTAATCCCTAAATATTTCTATCTTAATTTCTTGTCTCTATCTAGTTGGCTTTGTAAAAATAAAGGAGAATATTATTTGATTATTAAATAATAATAATAATAATAATAATAATAATATTATTATTATTATTATTATTATTATTATTATTAAGATATTTTTGTTAATTATTTTTTGTTAAAAATTAAAGAAACTGCTTTGTAATGAAAGAAACCAGGAAGGTATACCACTAATAAAAACTTGACTTCCCCACTGAAAATGAATTTCTCTTTAAAAAGTCAACAGGGTCCTTTTCCTAGTTCATACATATAATGAGAGGTTCCTTCTCGGATGGTCAACCGAGTATGGTGTCGGGCTAGAGGAGAATTTTTGCGGGTTCGAGCCCAGTTACAATATTTACGGTCAGAGATTAGTTGTTGGAATAGGTTATTTATTGTCAGTTAAAAGATTGATAATTGGAATTTTTTGAGAGGATGAATTTAGAAAGAAAATCGCGTCTAATTAAAAGCAAAAATTGGTTTAATATGCAATATTCAGAATATGGTTCATGTTTTTATCCGCGTGAGGGCGAACTCATCAGGTGCCTTTTAGGGTGCCTGAATGCAAGTGAGCGGAGAAGGCAGGGAGGAGGGAAGGGGGTGACATCCTATTCCGTACGCTCTAAGCGTGAACATTTTGATCCCGTGGTCGAAAGTGACAACTGAGTAATTATGCTAAATTCGTCGTTAATTTAGGCAAGTTTTTTGTTGCCTGAAGCTATGGAATTTTAAATTAGGCTTGTAGTTTTATGTACAACTGCTTGTACGATTTTATTTTTAACCGACTCGTATGTAAGGAGGTTATCAGTTCGACTCGTATGTTTGTCTTATTGTTGGAACTGCACAATATTCGTATATGTTAGTCTATGCGGGCTTCTAAACAGGTGTGCCAACTTTCATAAATATGTGTATGTATATGTTTTTCCACGTATTCCTCAGAAATCAGATATCGAATTGAAATAATTCTTTTTTTATTGGGGATTAAGTATCTTTCAACTTCGGGAACAGTCCTCAAAATCGGTTCAGTAGTTTTCAAGATATGGACTGTTAAGTGTGTACCAATCACTGGAAAAACACGTCGTCGGTTTTTTGTATTCTTTAAATGTATTCTGCTTGCATTTCTTTACATAAATACTATAGAAATAAATAAATAAATTTACAATAAAAGGCATACTTTTTTTAATTTAAAAAAAAAACAAGAAACTATTCCATATTTACACATGCACGTGTTTTACTCCCAAGCCATATCAGATTTTGGCTGGTTTACATTTCTTAATGTAATCTTAAGTCGAAATTTTATGTCGCCTAGTTTTAAGAAGGAGTTTTGAAATTATCTGGCTGTTCTTCACAAAATTCCAAATCAATGACATTCCAATGAGTAAGGAGATGTCAGTGACAATTTTTTTTGTTGTGAAGCAATGCTTTTAAAACTGATTCTGACTTTACTAATACAATATGTCAGAATCTTCTTTACTTGGATAGGTCAAATTCTTTATTGGCTCCATTAATATCCTCCTCTCAGATGTGTTCTTCATCAATAAAGCTTTGTAGCATATAGAAAATTTTTTAATGATCACGCCTTCTAAATATTCGATGATGCCGTGTTCAGTATTTGTTACGTTCATTTTCGAAATAACTGTAATATTTATCTTCTGTAGCTAAAAGTTCATTAGTATTTTTTTAGAGATTTGTTAGAGTTTTTTTTTCTACAACATGCTTTTTTAATCTAATCTTGATAAATTATCTAATAATTGTGAAATTTTAATTTATGAATGATGATATAGAAATTTTATTGAGACAATCAGGAAGTAATGGATACAACATGCAAATACAAATGCAGATGTACTTCACATTAACAGAGAAATGTTTTTGCTATATGTTCGGATCCCAAATTTGGAGGAACGTGTTTGTCTTTCAGTTCTAGTTGCTCTGGAATGTAGTAAAGTAAATAAGCCAGAAACTGTGGACAAGATGATATGCTAACCAAGAAAAAGGAAACCACTGTTCCACAATAAAATAATTTAATAACATTAACAAACAATAGCAAAATAATAAGATAATAATAATACAAACACGTATGTACATTCCTCTTCAGCGTGTACAGACGGGAACCGAAGTTAGAAAGGTTTGGAAGAAATCCCCTTATACGGGGTGATTCTGAAAAAGCAATGACAGGAAATAATGAGAAACTTTTAACCAATCAAACATTGGGATTGGTCCGAGGTCCGAATTTAGGAGTTGGTTGGTTGATTGGTTGGTCAGTATATCGTATAACCGCCGCGAGCTTGAAAGCAGGTCTCGACTCTTGCATGCATACGGTCATATAGATGCTAGATGTCGTCTTGGGGTAGGTTGTTCCAAGCCTCCTAAACGTGCTAGCGCAATTGTGGAATTGTTGCAGCGACGATGAACGTTACTTCCCATCATGCTCAATTAACAACAAGTCTGGAGATCGTGCAGGCTAGGGAAGTACTGCCACATGCTTTAAGGCCTGCAAGCTAACAAGGGCAGGGTGTGAACGGGCGTTATCCTGCTGGAAATACATGCTACTCTTCTGTTGCAAGAAGGGCAGAAGAACAGGTTCCACAATCTGCTGGACGTACCGAATGCTTTTCAATGTTCCATTCACAAACTCTAAATCACGGATTTCCAAAGTGGTCGATATCGATTTCTCGGGAGTCGGCAGGAAAAATAAATAAAAATCCAAGTTAAATGAAAAAGAAATGGGGGTCGATGATATGAGCTTATTTTAGAAAAGGGGTCTCTGGCCCAAAGTAGTTTGAGAACCACTGCTGATAAATTGTAACTGATCGCACCCCATACCATCACGCCAGGGGTTGGACCTATGTGCCGTAGACGGATGCACTGTGGAAGATGGCGCACTATTGCTCTTCGCCGCACACGTACACGTCCATCATTGTACAGGCAGAATCTGCTCTCATCACTAAGGACCACAAACCTCCATTCGGCTCTTTCGCGGCCCTTCACGTTGTTCTTGCAGAAATGGGAATCTGGCTAGAGAGATCCGTGCCCGCAGTCCTGCAGCTAGCAAACGGTTACCAATGGTACGTCTTGACAAAGCTGGTCCCACTGGCCCTTATCTCTGCTGTGGATGCCGTACGATTGCTCAAAGCTTCTCGTACGATTCGACGGTCTTGGGGTGGGTCAGTAGTGCGTAGGCGTCCAGAACCAGGTCTATGCGAGTGCATTCCTTCCGTAAAGCACTTCTGACAACATCGAGCCACCACAGAAACATTACGGCCGATCTGCGCCGCGATACGCCGATGAGACCATGCAGCCTCTCGAAGTCCCACAATCCGACATCTGTCAAACTCCGTGAGTTGTTGCACAGGAGCATGGCGGCGTGTGCGAGGCATTGCAGTTGTTGTCATCACACTTACAGTAAACTGTTCCAGTACAATGCAGATGCCAAACTGACAATTTCATGCAAATCTGGTTGGAAACATTCTTCTCCAGGAGGGGCATGGGATGCACCCTTTACAACGTTCTTCACACGTCGCGAAAGCATCCATTTCGCAACGTCGTTGTCAGCGCTTGTGGGAAAGTTTGCTTGCCTGCGATGTTGCTGTCATGGAATCCGCCATCTTGATTCGTTTGCTCCTAATAAATCGAAAATGACTGTCAATTTTCAAAAACTTACAATTTTACCATAAGAGAAATTTGATAAGAAAAATAAAATTATTTATTTGTTTGAGACTTTCAATATCACTTAAAAGTCTCATTTAAAGTTTTATTAGGAGCTTTAGCAAAAAGCCGTTCGCCGTTTGCACGATAACTTGAAAACGGATTAACCTTTTCAAATTCTGTTTTAGGAATATGATCATCATAGGTCTTAGCTCGGCTGCATCAACTTTTCAGGCTTTTTCGTGGATCCCTTAAATTCGATTGTACGTGTTAAATTAGTGACCGTTAAGAATACCAAGAGAATAGTACTGTCAATTCGTCAAGAATGAATATACTGCTACTTTCTGTTTATCTTTTAAGCGTTGACAGGGACACGCGCACTGGCGATCGTCAAGCTCCTTCATGGAATGTTTACAAGATTTTATTTCTGTGTAGGTTTCAATTCTTTTAAAGTGATGAGATTGGTATACAATTTGTGCTCCAAGATCAAAATTACATGGTAAGTATTAGATTGGAAGTCATTAGCTTTGCATATGGACACTCTCTCCAATTCCATTTAATGATCGCAGAGACAATAGAATAGCTGATGAATTTAATTAATACACCGTATCTCAGATGTTTAAATTATAAATGAAAATCATAATTACGGTAATTGATAATTCTGAACCAAGTATTAGAACAAAATTCCTGTATAAAAAATTTCTTATGAGGAAATATTTGCACAGAAATCAATTTCAATATTATTATTAATATTAAAATAAATTATTAATAATTTCACTTACTAATATGTTACTAATATGTTATTAATAATTAAAATAAATTAGCATCATTAATATATTAACATTGAAATTTTGTAGCTATTTCATCACATTTATAAAAATTATGTAAAGATCGCATGTCATTAGCAATTTGTTAAAATTGAGCCTTCATTCATCAATAAGAGCATGACATAATGATTAATGACATTTTGGAATGCAGTTGAAGGAACTGATACCAAATCGAGCAATCATTAAGGAAGACTCAATTAAGCAAACGTCTAATGATGAAAATTTTTTTTCTTTAGAAAAATGTATGGTTATTAGAAAGCGAATGTGTTATTATATATAAAACTCACGCAAACGGCATTAACTATAGAAAATCTTTACTACATTCTTTTGTAAATATTAATACAAAATGTTTTCCTTACAAAATATATTTATTTGAAATGGTGTTTATATTTTTATATTAATTTGAAAGCTCAATCAAAATCCTTTTTATTGAAGCATGAAAGGCACTTTGCATCCAGAACATCTGAAAAATAAAATGAAAAAAAAATATGCATTAAATTTTGAGTTAATGCACATACATAAGCAACTTTATTATTGAAGAACATTTAAATTTTATTAAACAATTCAGAAATGGAGGGGGCGACAGGAAAGCTGAAATTTCTTCTTTGGACTTGTAGGGATAGAATCATATTTTATTGCTCACTCCTGCAAAGAAAGCAACCCATACAAAGGAACTTTATGATATATTCACGCAGTACATTTTAAATTTTCCAGATGATAAATGGATTTCAGACAGTTCTCAAATAATATGACGTTCCAAGAATGCAAAACAACCCCCCCCCCCCCCCTCGTGTTAAAGCAAAAATTGGGATTGCAAATATACGTGGTTCTTATTAGCTGATAGAGAAGTTCCTTTTATTCTAGATATGATAATAGATATCGTGTAGATATTTTTCTTCAAATTCATTATAAAATTTGCAAGAAGGTGTAGGCAAGAATGTTTCAAAATATCTCTAATCATTAAACCTTTGAAACAAGTTTAAAAATTACAATGAAAATTCATATGTGAATTCGCTTTCAGTTATTGATTAGCTAAAAGCGCATTTGAAGCTGCATTTTCCCCTTTAAAATATGCCTGGATGGATAAGCTTATATTAAAGCAAATGCTTGATAAAATATGCCACATTTAATATTTTTAATTCTTTACAGTTGGTATCAGATCTCTTATATGATATATTTAGAAGGTTAAGCCACTCAAATTCAAATGATGCGCTGGAAGATCAAGGGAATAAATTCATGTTAAAAGTTTTCCAGCGTTCAATTGAATATTTAAGTTACAAGAAAAAAAGGCTATAAATTATTCCTAAAATTAAATATTCGCTTGTAATTTTTGATATTTTAGCCCCTCTACTCAATTTGAATGCAACTGTAGAATCTCGTGAAACACTTATTTGATACGAAAAATGTTTTCGAAGGATAACGTATTGAATAGAACCTATTTTGACTCACTAAGCAAAAGCAAATATCTAGAAGGCCCATCTATGGATGATTGTTTAATGAACACGGATAATCCGATTCTTTCATTCTTAGAGTGTGCAGTAATTTATGAAAACAGTACAAGCATATCATCATACTGTTTGCAATTTAAAAACGATTAATATTCATTATCCATACATGTTATTTTCAATACAAAAAGGGAATATAGGGTAACTAGTTCCCTGATTTCAAATAATGCTGGACACAGACGTCAGCTTTTACTTCAACGTTAAAACGTTTCAATTTAAAAATGTTGAGGTAAATTACATTTTAAAGCATATTTAATTTAATAATTTCAATAACCAAATATCTGCTGCTCCGTGGCCGAGAGCGCTGAGGCGACCAGAGGGTCGCGGGTTGGAATCCTGCTGAGGCATGGATGGTTCAGTTTGTCCTATACTAATAGTTCGGATTATCGAGCTAAGCCGCAGTAGGCCAATCCCCTGCTTGGGTGATTTCCTAACTGATTATGAAGGAGATTCGAAAGAAATTCAGGCCATAGACTACCTAAGTCTGTAACGCCAAACAAAAAAGAAAAAACAAATATTTTTATTTTTATGGAATTATTTTTAAATATTTCTTTTTTCTAGTTTTGGTTATTGAGGTTATTACATTAAATATTAATTCCAGAAAAGTGTTTCTTTTTTGTATAAAACTTTGCCCGATTTATCGCCACGTGTCTTCCAGCATCTCTCCTCGACCACCTTTCTACAACATTCCTTATCTGAACCTTCAACATTCCCAATTTAGAAATTAACCCAGAATAATTACTAATTTTAGATTAGTCTGGACTAAAGTCCAGCTTGAACGACGTAATTTTAACTCTTTAACTTAGTTTAAACTTGGATGTTTCGTTTAAATTTCGTATAGATGACTGCGCTGAGTCAAACAGCCAGAAAACAGTCGATGGTGATTTGGTCGATCCGCTTCCTGATTTTTTTGTACTTAGAGGCCTGTATTGGGTGGATTCGAGACCCGTAATAATGCCATACTATTGAATGATGACGACATTATTGAAGTATTTACAAAAAAAAAGCAAAACTGAATCAGTTACCTAACTAGTTACCTAAAGAACTAGTGTTTTCAAAATGGAATGGACGTGGACCAAAACCTCCTGCAGTTAATGCTTGTGAAAATGAGATGTCACATTAACAATTTAGTGACGGGAATTTTGAAGTATTCGGTGGATTTGAAGTGGCACACGAAGTATTGTAAGCCGAGACAAATTCTGGATGTTAATTGTGAGAATATTAACAAAATTTTCTTGCCAGATTACTAGATAATATGATATCCCTCTTTAGCCTGTTATTGCTCCTTTTTTGGTATATTTGTCAATCTTCAACTTGCATTTTGTGGATGACCTCTTGGGTCCATCAGACTTCTTACCTATATCAGTGTAATTTCTTTGGTAAGGTGAGTTTTTATGGAACAACTATTTCCGTCCCACCCGAACAATTGTACACCCTGCTGATCGATTGTCGAGTAGTTACGAATGGGACATATTCAAACTCAAGAGGAAGAAATATCGGCGAGTCAATGAGGTTTAATCAGTGTTAAGGCAATCAACGATTTTACAAAACTTATATTTAGTAAAGGATCTCGATAAAATGTTTTGGAAGACTTAATCGAAACAGATGTTGATTATTGAGTTTACCTGAGTACAGAGTGATGACTTATTGAGTTTGGAAGACTTAATCTAAACTTCAAAAATGATAATATAAAATCGTCAGTTGTTATATTAAACATTAAGCATTGCAAGAAAGATCCAACCAGTTCTTTATTTCATAATAATTCGTTAATGAGCCGAATGAGAAGTAAACTTGGATATTAAATAAACTCGGTTATAACGTAAATGTCGGGACCTAATGATTGCACCGGCGGATGCCAAAATAAACTTTTAAGATAATGGGCAAATTATCATTTTAAAAGATGATGTTGATTTAGAATTGAAAATGAAAAACAACTTAAAACGTATAAAAAATTGAAGAGAAAAAAAAACACCGAAAAATTTAAAATAAAATCTATAAAAAAAGAAAATAATTCCATTTTTTACCAATGTGAAATGGATGATTTATGTACATCATTAGAATAAAATGAAAACCGTTAACAGGATTCTTTGTTGAAATCCTAAAGATAACGAATTGCACTTTTTAAAACATAACTTTTAGGAATTCTTTAAGCTTTTCATTATAGTAGTACAGTTGTTCGCAGCTGCATCAAGGTGGACTGCGATTATAGAAAAATATGATTATCGTATAAATTTTGTTCTATTTTTAACAAAAACATTTTATTAAAAGTACAAGGTGGCCCCGAGCGGACTGACACAATTTAAGTGGTCATAAAAAAATGGTACTCAAAACAAAACAAATAAACAACAAAACTATTTGAAAGTCTGAAACATGCCGTTTATTCTAACAAAATTCCAAAACTATTTTTAGAAAAATACGTCAGAAAGATGCCCTCCGTTTGAATCGATCATTGTTGCAAGCGTTTTTGGAAGTTATCGTACATGCATAGATCCTCATCAATGGTCGCAACTTCGTCAACAAGCTGTCTGAGTCCAGGAATATTCGTCATAAGTCTACGGGACACACGTTCTTTCAAGAAACCCCAGAGAGAGAGAGAGAGCGAGCAATCTTGAACAGTAAAATCAGGTGACCGAGCAGGCCAAGCGATGTCTCCGAAACTACTGATAACACATCCGAACCTTGCAACAATGAATCGATTTAATCGGAAGTCTTTCTTTGAATCATTCCGACGTAATTTCAAAAATAACACAAGCCAACGATGAAAAAACTTTTTGAATGAATTTGCCTTGTTCTTTTGGTTATTATTGTGCTGAATCCGAATCTGCTTTAAGATTTTTTCTATCACGTCACGTTTCCAAGTTATGTACGTAGAGACTGCAATGTTAAAGTATCCATATTTTTGGGCCACAAGGAAATTTATCAGGCCCCCAAAACTCTGAATAATTTAAAATGTTTCATTGAAAAACAAGTAATCTGTGAGTGATAGAAAAAAAAAACAAACCAGATACGGATTCAGCACAAAAAAACAACATAAGAAACAGCTTTCAATGTTAAAAAAAGTTTTTAAAAAGTTATTTTTTGTTGACCTGGTTAATTTTTGGAAATATTATAAAATAAATGGCATATTTCCATCTATCAAATGGTGTTGTTGTCTATTTGTTTTGCGTGCCATTTTTTATGGCCATTTGAAATGGTCGACTCGGCGCCACCCTGTATAATTTTAAAAGCCGGAGCTATTCTGAAGTAAAAAACTTCCGTTTGAAAATTTTTGATTTACTGTAATACTTTTAACTAATCTTTTTGTCGATGTGAATATTACATTCTGATGGTATGATCACCTTCAACATGCGAATGGTTTCCAAAATGTATTTCATGGAATGCTAAGAATTCCTCACGACCATCATTTTCTAAATGTATACATTTAGCGTTAGCGATGTTTTCGTGAACTCTTCTTTCGGTCAATAGGCTGCTGCTTGCAATCTGAAAACATTATTGTGAATGATTTCAGAATTAAAATTAACTGCTTAGTTTAGGTGTTGATTGGCTGCGAAAAGTTTCCGGGCAAATCACGTTTGGTCGGAATGAAATTGTGCGATTTTCCAAAGGGCGCAAGGACTTCTCTCCTCCTCCTCCTCGGTTCGTCCCCATGGAGGCCATGACTAAGCCGAGAGAGAGAGTGAGAGCCTTTTCGCCACAGACTGGCAAGAGGTCACGACCTTTGGTTGCCACCACCTTCGCCTCGTGCGCATTAACTGCTCCGGTGGTTGGATGCAATATTCGCTCACGCACCACTGCGCCCACGCTCACGCTAAGAACACGTGCGGAGGCTACGCCCAAGGAACTCAACTCCTCTTCCCTCTTTTAAAACTATTTTAATCGCCAGTGTTGTTGTGCAAATGAACATTTTTCACTCATCACGGCACTTGGGGAGGTTGTGCCGCGCACTTCTCCTTAAACGTTCACTTTCTCGTACTGGAGTTGACTTTTGTAATTATCTCTTTCCCAGAAGTTAAAGCTCGGAACTGTACTTTGTAATTTTCCTCACTCCAATTGGTTTCTCGGGACGTGGAGCTGAAAAGATTAGCCTGCGCACCATCCTTTTAGAATTCTAAATCCCGGACGGGATTTTAAACCGATTTGTAAAACCCGATTTTCGTTTATCGCTCGAGCGCAGGTATCGATTGCATACGCTAACTTACTGGTTCCTTCTATACAGTCAACGTTAATGTTTGCAGTTTGCACTCCTTAAACGACTAGAAAATTGCTTCGTCAAGAAATTAAACCAAAAAAAGCCTTCGTACCGGTGTCCTATCACACAATCAGTAAGTTATAAAGAGGGGGACCAATAAAATACCGAGGAAGGGGATTGCATTAACAAAATTTGTAGAAGTAGATTGAATTATAATCTGTTTCATTTGAGAAGATAAACATCTAAATGAATGCTAATTAAGCCTACAGCTTGAAATCAGAAGAAACAAATTTTAACGTTTTGTTGAAGAAATGCGTATTTTCTCATTCTCGTATTTATACAAGATAGAGCTTTTCTTTGGGAAAGAGATGCAAAGATCTCATTTTTCAGTAGCTGTCGGCACTATTCGTATAGTAACTAATTCGATAATTAAAAAGAAACTCAATATGTTTGCAAACTCTTTCATCGATTCAGAACAGCTGATATACCGAAACCGCTTGCTGTCTATGCAATATTGAAACCTTGCGTGGGAGACATCGCAAATGATTCCTACCGGAATGCGTTGTTTCCATTTGCATACTAAGTTTTCAAACAATTTGTTTTTCATCCCCGAAAAGGCAACAAAGAAAAACCGAGAGTTCGAGACATAGCAATCTGAAATCTTAGGTGTTCCTCATTTTTAAACAGATTTATTTCAAGGTAAAGAATAAGATCTTTACATGACTGAAGTTATCTCAAATAATTTGTACATTAAATGTTATTTTATGTTAATGTTGCAGACATTAGCCAGTGACTTAGAAACATCTGAAACTCTGATTTAATTCGTTTTCATGCAAAATAGTTTGAAGTCATATTGATTCACGCCTGAACTTATCACCTATTCAGGAAGAAGTTGGGTGAGTCTAATCAAGGAAGTTGATCGAAAAGAGACTCATTGTTGGTGCTTGACTACCTGGATTCACGATTGAAACAACGAAGTAGCTGACTGGATTCTCGAATAATGAGATATCCAGAATAATTAGTCTTTGACTAAAAGGGAGAAGTGTGACTCAAAGACAATCAATCATGAGCGAGACCGCCGTCGTTTAGAACGACTTGCACAGAGAAACAGGACATCATCTGTGCTGCAACTGACAAATGATTGTAACTATGCCTGTTCCCAATCCATATCTGGCAGATGTATGCGCTGTGAATTGAAATGGATCAAATCGGCGGTGGTATGCCTACATGAAAACCCCTGATTTCTGCAAAGAACAGGAAAGTTCATTTACAGTGCTATCCGGAACGTCTTGACTGGACACGTGAAGACTGGAAGAAAGTTATGTGCTCTGCCGAATCACGATGCACGTTATTTTGCATCGCGTGTAGGTACAGGTTTGGTGGGAGCCCCATAAGGTAATGGCCGGCCAGGTGGCCGAGAGGGTTAGGGCGTAGGCTTTCTAGTTCTCGAGTCCGCTTGGCCGTGGGTTCAAATCCCGCCATGGGCATAGATGTTTGTGTTTGTCCCGGGCTGCATACAGATATAACTTGTGTAAAAGGCGCAAAATGACCTAAGTAATCGACGCCTTAATTTCTAGGACCCCCCTCCCCCATAAGGTAATGAATCCAGCATGCCTTATTGAGGCAAGTCAGTATTCTGGTGTATGAAGCTTTTTAGGTAGGGTGTTTTCCACGAAAACCTAAATATTATTGCCGACCAATTTGCATTTTTATCCTGCATGTAACGGCTTCTTCATTTGTGACAACTGTTTATAACAACGACTTAACAAGCACGACGATGACTTCCATCATTTACGCTGCTCGCCCAAGAGCCCAGATCTCATACTTATAGAAAACGTTTGGGGCATGTTAGATCGACATATACGACAGCAAGAGCCTATTCCAAATCCTATTCCAAGAGCCTATTCTATTGACTTACAAGTGCTTCAAGACCTTATTGACTCTACGGCAACCCTCATACATACACTGATTGGCCAGTTTATTAGGAACACCTCTCTAATACCGTGTTGAGCCACCCGTAGAAGCTATAACAACACGAATTCGCTGTGGCATGGATTCAGTTAGCTGTTGGAAGCATTGTTCCGTGATGTTTGTCTATGCGGATGCAACAGCTGCTCCCAGTTGTTGCTTATTGGAGGGTGATGGATACATGCCTCGAATAACCCGTTCCAGCTCATCCCAAAGATGTTCAATTGAGTTCAAATCCGAGGATTGTGGTGGCCAGAGGAGTAAGTTGAATTCATTATCGTGCTCCTGGAACCATTTCATGACGATACGAGCCTTGTGACACGGAGCACCCTCCTGCTGGAAGTATCCTTCCGAAGGGGGAAATACAGTAGAATGAAGGGATGAACGTGGTCGGCAACAATGTTCAGGTAGCCCTTACCATTAAGGGGTTGTTCTACAGGTATCAACGGACCAAAAGCATGCTAAGAAAACATTTCCAAGACCATTACAGAGCCTCCACCAGCCTGGAAGTGGAAACTAGACAGGAGGGGTCCATCGCTTCGTGCTGTTATCTCCAAATCTTTGGCCTGGTTTTCGCAATTGCCACCAGGAATATGACAGGAAATCTTTTTGACAGTCCAACGATACTTTTGAGCCAGGTTCGGATGGGAAGCATCGTCAAAGATGTGCAGTCACTGTTGGCTCCATAAATTATAAATAGTATGCACTTGTGCAAAAAGAAAAGCCTAGGACCGAGTAACCAAGTGGAAGAGCCAAAAGAGAGATATCAATTTCTCAACCATCAGTGCAACGAATTCTCAGGAAGCGTGTACAGCTCACAGTTATTGCAGGTTCCCCCTTGAAATTTGCTGTTAACATGCAACAGAGAACGAATATTACAAAATCTGTAAACGTTATTTTTCAGTAATGTGGTCATATTTTCACGTCTCCGAGAAAGTGATCCAACACAAAGTGGCCAGTGTTAATGTGGGGGCATGGACACTAAACATGGACACATAACAGCAAGGATACCTAACGGCTACAAACCACCTAACGAAACAGGGAACGATGTATGCTATGTATTACAAGAAAGGACAACAAAGGGATCACTTGGATCCCAGGACAAACAAAAGTTTTTGACTTCATAGAGCGGTTGCGGCAACTCAAATGGCAATGGGGACACATTTTCAGAAGACAGGGCAACAGATGGACTATAGTCATATGTACTCCTGTAATATCCTCGACTGGTACCCAGATAAAATCAAAAGATAATGACGACCCTCTCCCCAAATTGATGATAATGCTGATACACTATAGTCCCAGCTTGCATATTTCAGGATAATAGGTCATTGTTTTGGTAACAATATTTATGAATAACTCTGTATGGCTTTAGCAATTTAGTCCTTTGTCCTGAAGAAGTGGTAGACTTTTATTTAACTCGTATAGACCTTTTTGGAATAGATTTTCAGTATTTTTAAATAAATCAAGAGATATTTAAAACGCCACGGACTAACAAAAACAAATCATCGATTAACAGTCACTGAATGAATTTTAAGCTATTAAGGTTTTAAGGATGGACTAAGAAGGATCATCTGATTCGCTGTGTAAGCGTTACCGTATTCATCATCTCCAAAATCTATTTTATCTCAAATTCTATATTCTTTGATGACAAAGATAGTCATTTCATTATATCAAAGCATTAAAGGCCCTGTTAAACCACTCAGCCGACAGATAGTGGTAGATGTCAAGGTCATCGCAGTCTGACAATACCGTGTGTCTCAAAAGTCGTGCGCCATATGAAAAGTTTATGAATGTTGGCTTTATGTTCACACGGTATCGCAAGCTTATCGTTCATGTTCAAAATGTGCACCATGCACTCGAAGACAATGTCTCACACGATCCAAATTTTCTTCTAGGGTTGAAAGTGGATGGTTCACAGAACATGAGAAAGACTTTTAGCTATTTACAAATTTTTCGACATGAATCCAATCGAACCTTTGTGTATTGAGCTGGAAAAACGTGTATATATTATCTCGACCATATACTTAGCAAGACCAGGTAACATTTTGGTTATAGCTAGTACAGGACACTTAACAAAGCTAGCAAAATGCCTTGACGGGTGAAAGCTGTTTCGAAGCGAAAAAAGTTTCAACATCATATTAAGTTAGGGTCATAATATTTTTGGGTGGTCATCAGTATATCTTTAGCAGAATTGAAAATTTTCCTCTTTTCTGAGGAATTTACCAGAATTGGGTTTTTTGGCACAGTAATCGTAAGCTGTTAGAAATGTAATGAGCGTCTTTGTGCATTTTTTAAACAATTACAAGATGGTGGAATTTTAAGGAACATCCACTTTACCGAAAGACGGGCCGTATCCATGAAAATTGTCGTTCCTTCAAATTACTATACACGGTGTAAATGGACGACGTTTCACAAATTTAAGGATAGTAGAGGATGATGTGGTGAACATTTTTTATTAATAAACCCATAGTCCCAAACGAAAAGCGACGTATAGTATAGTATTACCAATGACAATATAAATTTTAGAGAAACTTTTGATGCTTACTTCAACTGAAATAGTTTCAGAACATTCAATTCTCCACATGGGGGTGTCCTTTTTTCCTGATAATAGTTTTTTTCCGTCCTCCTCTGGAGTGGGATGGTCTCATTCTATCTGCAAAATTAAATTAAAATGAGTAAGCAATAAAATGCCTCGTAAATGCATCATCTGTCTCTTCTATAGCGAAAGTTTTAAAGGAGATAAAACATTTGCTAAAAACAAATACTTCTTACTGTCTAATAGAAAATAGATGGAAGGTGAAAATTTGAACATCAAATTGAATTATCGTTTGGAACTAGAGTCACAGTTTGAGTAAATGTCAGAGTCGATAGGGGGAGAAGGGGTGTTGGTCTGTTCATGTCCGAGTGATCCTTGAAAGAAATTAAAAAAAAACAAACAAACAAACAATCAAGATTTCAAACCTATTCAAATATTATGAGATCAGATTTACTTTGTTTACACGCTTACTTGTTCGATTTATAAATAGAACTTTTTTTTTGTACCAAAGGTGGTCGTTTGCAGGAAAAATAAATACAAAATAGGATATTTTTTCATTCCACGGGATCTAATAGAAAAAACGAAATCGATTTAGCATTACAGAAACACACATCTATGAGGATACGACAAAGTAATGCTAATGAGATCTATATTATGGAAAAGAGAAAACTTCACGAGCTTTATTATGCATGATATCATTTGTTCAAATAACCTTAATCTAAATTATACAGGCGTATTTACAAGCTATCTACAGGGTGCTTCAATGGGTCTCAAATAATGAAAAAACTATCGTTGAACGGAAAAAGTTTTTTTTTTCTTTTCAAATTTTCAGGATTTACATATGAGGATAAAAGAAATTAAAAGAAGATTTTCTCAGACTGTTTGCCATTTGAGGATATTACAAAACGAAGTTCCTGCTCGAAATGGTCAATAATGAGCTTGAATTGATCTATTGAAACCGACCTTATCACATTTGTTATCGCCGTTTTCAGCTCTTCTGTGGTTTGAAATCTTTGATCCTTAAATCACGACATTTGGCACGCTAGGTTCGTCATTGACTAACAGATTAGCGAGATCCATTGAAGTATCCTGTATATTAATAGATAAATACAAAGTCCAGCCACGAGATAGAGTCTAAAAATTATAAAATACGAGAGGATATCAGAAAGTTACGCCATTTATTTTTTAACAGAAGAAATGTAATCGCTGAATACAAAAAGTTGTATCGCTGAATACAAAAAATTGTAGTCGCTGAATGTAAAGGTTATCATAGCCAAAATACAGGCTGAATACAGACATTGCATAACAACAATTGTTCCTGCGTACCAACACTACGTGATACCAGTCGTTTTAAAAATGGCCCCCGCTATCACTTCGTCTACAGCGGAAGAACAGCGAGCTCTTATAAGCTTTCTTTTCGTACACTCCAAGTAAAAGTATTAATTCTTGTTAGTTTTCATAATAAACTCCTGTTTAACTAATGCATTTGTTTGCATGCCCACTCTATTTCTTGTATCATTAAAAAACGCCATTTTTGACCTCCTTCATAAATAATAGCTGTCAAGCAAGAATTTCGTCATAATCATGAATTTCGGGAGCTTCTGAAAAGCTTTATGAACATCATAATCATAATGCAGCTTGAAACAAAATGTGTGCAATAATGTTTTTAAGAGATAGCGGGTTGAAGAAATAGAGAACGCTGCGAAGATAATCGATATAAATCCACTGTTCACCAGTGGGATGAACTGGAACGAAAACCAAAGATGTTGATATTATTGATGAAAAATAGGAAAGAAAATTCCACAGCCTGGGACCGAACCAGGAACCTTCTGTTCACCGTGCAGATGCGCCAACCAATCCTCTTAAGACCTTTCATTTATTAATCTTTAACGATTATACGTCAGTAGAAAGATTGTCCCAGCCCGCGAACTGGGTACTGTTCCAACCAGCCCTAAGGACATGTAGATAGCGTAATGCTTCCATGTCCACGGTGGCGCAATTGGTTGGCGCATCTGCACGGTGAGCAGAAGGTTCCTGGTTCGGTCTCAGGCTGTGGAATTTTCTTTCTTATTTTTCATCAATAATATCAACATCTGAAGTTTGGCGTGAAAAAATCCTCTTTTTCATTTATGAAAACCAAAGACTAATCTACATTAATGATGAGCTAAATCGTGATTCCATGTTCACAGGTATAACTGTGACTGCTACTGCCTAATATCGGTGATTTTTATCTGTGAACTTGAAATCACGACTTGTTTCTTCCTGCGACTTGGACAAACGGTGATGATGATTCACTAATAATCGTTAGTGAAAGTGGCAGCGAAGTAGGCATTCTCAGACAGTAAATTACTTTGTCTTTGTGAACTTTTATTATCATGACTGCTTCACTCCCCCTTTAAAAATTAAATAACTTGTTTACTTGTGAATTACTTACCGTCCGCCCTCTAAGAAATTTTTAACTCCAACAAGTTTGTGTATTCAAATACTATAATTCTTGGAAAAATTAGGATCGGTATTACTTGTTTTTTTTGACTTTAACAATACATCAATAATGACTGTGGAAATTAATTGTGAAAATCACTGGTAGCGGTTTCGAAGATTCGAGAATAGCAGTGATTACTTGTGAAATATCAGATAGTGAAATCGCGCTCAAAATAGTCTATACATGGCTCAATAAGGTCTGTCCTAAAATAACAGGAAGGCGATGTTTAACATTTTAAAATAAAGATATGATATGAACTTTATTTATACAATTAGAATAAAACCTTCTAATGATATTTCCAGTAAAAAAAAACAAATTTATTACAATGCTGAAAAAAAAAAATTTACAACTCCACCAAAAAAAGATAGGACACCTTAATAAAAGAAACACATTTCGTATCCAATACATCTTCCTTGTTTTGAGATCAGTTTGTACGCTCTAATAGGCACTGAATCAATTGATTTTGACATGTCTGTTGTATTGATTTTACTTCATGTGACCTGAATTGCTGCTTTCAAATCTTGAACGCTTTGGAAATGCTGAGCCTTTGCGTACACCTTCCTAGAAAGCAATCCCCACATATTCTGCAAGGGATTTAAATCAGCTGAATGCGATGGCCAGTCCATTACCGAACTCATTCTGTAGAAACCATTTTGATGTTGAAGCAAGAGCATGTATTAGAGCATTCTCCTGCTGGAATTGGAAGAAGGGGCTCCATTGACATCCATAAAAGGTACCAAATACGCTTCGAGCACGTTTTGATAACATATGGCATTTAGTCGTTGGGAAATAAATGGAAGATTGGTCTTTCCTTTTTTCCGAAAGCCCTTCCACATCACCGTATCCCCGCCCCCTGCTTTACCTCTATTTTTCGTACCATGTCAGCTATCTGGCCCATCCAAAATGAATTTTTTCTCATTGCTCCATATAATTCTGTCCCAATTTTTAGGAGACATTGAGCATGTCATCTGCTGTTGAGCCCATATCATTCTTTTTTTTTCAATATACGTAGGATACATTGAGAGATAGAATGCACTTCATTTTCTTGTGGACTAGATACGTCGAACAAGATGTATTGTGGATTTTGATGCTGGAATAAGGTCTTGAGATGCAATGCCTCCCAAATGTTAGTACAACCCTTGGAAAAAAGTATGGAATATTTTTCATTTTCACATTTGCATCTCACTAAAATTACGAATAAGAAACAACGAAGCGAAATTGTGCAATTCCCTTTTAGGTATCGTTTGCTCAATATATTTACAACTACATTGCTAATCCTAGCCGATTTCGCTGGATAGTTACAGAAATATGCTATCTCGAACGAGTACGTGTCTGGAAAAAATATGGAATAGTCAAAAAGAGTGGAAAAAATATGGAATAATTATGATTAACCAATGTGCAATAATATGCAAATGATATGTAAATCATAGTAGGTTAATCAAGTGATATAAGTAATATATAAAAGACAATTTTGTAGTATTAACTTTATTTTCTGGTGCTAAGATGGCTAAGACACGTGAACTCAGTACTACAGACAAAATATTAATTCTGAAGTTGAGAACTGAGGGTCACACTCAACAATCCATTGCGAAAACAACCCAATGCTCCCAAGGAACGGTGTCAAACGTTTTGGCTAAACAATCCAAAACTGGAAGCACTGTTAACAAGAAAAAATGTGGAAGACCCCGTGCAACATCCAACCGAGATGATAGACAGTTGGTGAAAATCGTCAAGAGGCAACGTTTTTCATCATCCAGTGACATCAACAATGCATGGAAACAAACGGGTGTCAATGTCACAGATCGAACTGTACTATCTCGATTGAAGGAGAGGGGTTACAGATGGTGCAAGACGGCCACCAAGCCACACATGACAGAAAAGAATAAGCGAGATCGACTGAAATGGGCAAAACAGCTCAAAGAGTGGACAGATTTAGACTGGAAATAAGTTATGTCCACAGACGAGTCGCTTGTGTGCCTTGGTTATGGAGACAGCGATGGAAAATCCGTTTTCAGACGACCGGAAGAAAAGTTTCATCCTGACTGTCTCCAATCTTCAACCAAATTCCCGAAGGGAATGTGAGTGTTTTGGCATGGGGAAATATCACTCACAGGGATGTGGGTAATCTTGCTATCCTTACAAGTACTGTAAATGCGGAAGCTAACATCAGTATTTTGGAAACATTTGTGCTGAAGACGGCTGAAGAACATTACGGCGACGATGACTTCATCTATCAAGATGATAATGCATCTTGTCATCGGTCCCGCAAAGTTCACGAATGGTTTGCAGAAAGAGGAATAGAACATTTACCGTGGCCAGCAAACAGCCCAGATGTCAATCCAATCGAAAATGTTTGGGCAATTCTGAAGAAAAATGTTGGAAAGGAGAAACCAACAAACATGACAGAATTGAAGTCAGCCATCGTAAGATGCTGGAAGAAGATTGACGCCCACACATGTAAACGATTAGTGCTATCAATGCCGAAAAGATTACAAGCAGTTATTAAAGCAAAAGGAGTTCCAACAAATATTAGGACCCATTATTCCATACTTTTTTCATATGTTTGGCAATATTCCATATTTTTTTTCCAGACATGTACTCGTTCAAAATATGATTCTTTGTAGCTAATCAGCCAAATGGGCTATCATAAAAACTATCACTGCAAATACAGTTAGTAATAGTGTAATTAAAAGGAAATTCTGAAATTCATCTTTGTTGTTTTGTTATTATTAATTTTAGTGAGATACAACTGTGAGAATGAAAAGTATTCCATACTTTTTTCCGAGGGTTGTACTAGAATTGCTTAATTCTTTGATAGTAGCTCTTTTTCCTCTTCTTGAGAGCACTTGTGATCTTCCAGACGATTTTCTGATCCAGTATTCAGCTTTTCACTATGAAAGAAGAGACAACATGGCGAGACCTGATGATTCGTCTGGCAATATCTGCTATAGAGTGATCTTCTTGATGGAAAGCTTGTGATTTGCCCTTTCTCAAAGTCATTTAAAGAACGATCTCTTCCCATTGATAGTGTTTTTGTGCATGTGTGCATAACAACGAGCTCTTGTTTTAATTTAAAAAGATGTCATATTGTCTTTGGTCATACGCTCTAAGTCTGATAAAAAAACTGATCATTAAATAGGCTGAGTGGATTTTTCATTAAGGTGTCTTATCTTTTTTTTTTATCATTTTTTGCAGCATTCTAATAAATACGCCTTATACAGGAAATATCATTAGAAAGTATTATTCAAATTGTAGAAATGAAATTCATATCATATCTTTATTTTAAAATGTGAAACACCGTCTATCCCATCATTTTGGGACAGACTTTAGGTAAGAATTGACTGATCAACGCTGTTCATATTCATCCTTGTGAATTCACGTCTGCAGTGCAATTAGTGTCTAGAATCATTAAGTCTAACGAGAGTTTAGGTATGTTTGGAAAAGCACTGCAGACCAAACTAATTTAAGTTCTCAAGCTGACTCAACCCTAATACCTCATTCTCACTATATAACTATATCGAGTCGATCCAGATACAAACTAGATTCATTGAGAAATTGGAATCATTTCTGATCCACAGAGTGTTCGCACTTCAGCGCTGCTATCCAGTTAGGGAGCTCGTACATTAATCTCCACCCAGCTTTACAACTCCAATTGTTCACTATAGTCAACAGGTGCAAGGGATTGTATATGGACGAATTTCTTTTTTTGTCTCAATCCATTCAAATTTTCAAGCCACAGGCCGAATAAAATTTTGTTTTTTAATTCGGACCATGAGTCCATCGATTGTTTGGACACCATTTTGTGAAAACTTAATTGTGCAAGGGATTGTGGGAGGAAACGAATCTAGATTGGCAGCATCGATCGAGTTCTCCGAACAGGATTCAATGAATCGAGTTTGGAGACAGTCGATTTAGTTCGAATCCAATTCGCTAGCGTTCGCACTTCAAAATTCGAATCTAGTTCAGGCTGCCGATCTAGATCCAATGTGCTAGTGCGAACGTAGTATTAGGAGATAAACTGTCCAATCCAAACTTGCGACTTATTGCCACCAGGGCCGCTGGAGTTCTTACAGCTTGGAGATTTCTTAGAGTGTTTTGCATCTCATAATTTCTCGTGATTATTTATAGTTCCATGAATTCTTAATGAAATTCTATTAAAAAATTTCATTTAATCATTTCCAATCAGCTCCAGTGCATTATCCTTCAGGGTTTATTTTAATGACACCTCATTAACGGAAAAGTCAGGCAAACTGCTGAGTGCTTCCGACAAGCCATGATGCAACACAACGTAAATGTTTTCATTAGTTCTGTCTGTGGTAGTACGCCTGGGGTAAACAGGCTAGTTGTTAGTGTATTATTCTATAAAAGTTCGTAAATACAGTTAGGATTGAAATAAGGTAATTTCATTCTCTCCACGGGGTTAGTTTGGCTTTCAGCATAATCCTAAAAACCAAAATTAGTACAAGAAGTGAAAAACGGAGATGATCTTTGTGGCATTAGCGCTCTGGGAAATAGTAGAGCTGAGAAGGTGTCAAGCTGTTTGTAGCCGCAAGTTCCCTCCTTTCATAATGAAACGGGTCAAGTAGTACCAAGGCCTTTTCTAGACAGGTTGGAAAATCCATGTTAAGAGCTTTGGATATTTTTTTCTCTGGCCGACAGAACGGCGTTGCGAACACTGTAGTGGGGAAACATTCTATCGCTCACTATGGATTAGTATAGGTTTTCTACTTATCGACTGAACTTTTTCTCAAGTATTTTAAGATTTTTGTTTCCGACAATCCGTGAAAAATGAAAACTTACTACTAGAGAACTAGAATTATCTATATAATAATTTAAATGTCGATTTGTTGGATAACGGTATAATTAAATCCGTTTACATAAATTATTATCAATTTATTCTCATCGGCCTCGGTGGCTCAATAGTTGCCTGATCGCCTCTGACGCCCGAGGACGCAGGTTCGATCCTGGCCGAGGAAGACGAAGATTTTTTAGGGGGGGGGGAACTCCTGAGATCACGCACTTCCTTCGGAAGGGAAGTAAAGCCGTTGGTCCCGTGATCAATTTATTGTGACATTTCTCCAGAATATCACAAAACGATGTTTAAAGATGATTAAATTAAACTCCACTATTGTTACATAAACTTCATATAATTTAAGCAATGATTGGGAGAACTTATTAAATAATATAAAAATTGCTTCTAATCACTGTTTAATGATAACGATTGAAATTAATTATTTATTAAAGGTGCGAAATCAATTAAATTGAAATTATTTCAGCAATTTTTATTACCAATCCTATAGGATGAATCAGAAATTTACCCACTACACTGTCCTTTGCGCCATCTGGCGAGCAAAGAAAAAATAGGATCAATCGTTGCTATAGTGATGCCACGCGACTTTCTAACCTGTATAGAAAAAGCCTTGGTAGTACTGGGTGTCCTAAAAATGAGCAACGATTTGAAAAAATCAATTACCGATGGAAAGCGTTCGAAATGTACGATTTGCTGCGCTCTGCTTAGGAAAACCAGGTATTTTATTCCCACCAAGTTTCAAAATTAGTTACAAAGTTCGTCAACAGATGGTGTTTCGTCACAATCCACAAACTACGAGTATAGCTGAACTGGAACATTACATCTCTGATGGATGTCAGACCATTCCAACTGAACTATTTGCACGGGCGCCTGCGAATTTTGTCTCAGACTGTGCCACGTTGTTATTGCAAATGGTGGTTATTTTGAAAACATTGTTTATAGTTTTCTCCGTCAGCAGCGCCATCTGTTGACAAACTTTGTAAGTACTTTGGAAACTTGGTGCGAATAAATTCCCTGGTTTCCTAAGCAGAACGCAGCAAACCCTACATTTCTAACGCCTTCCATTTTTCGTTAATTGATTTTTCGTCGCTCATTTTGGGACATCTGGTATATGTACCTGGGCAACGGCAAATTCGAGTGTATTTCATAAGTCTTTAATTGATTTTGCGAAAATAAAAACCGGATGAAACGAGGATGAGGAGTTCCCCAATCGACTGGTGGCCTTTTGCAAATCTGACGCAACATTATGATCATCAACTTGAGGAGCCGTTTAAGCTATATCTAGCCGTTCCAGTTGTTTTTATCAATAGACAAGTGGACGACGCAGGTTCACAGATCTTAGAAAGATGACAGCCCGCATCCAGTCGTTTGGGGAGGGCGGCTCTCCAATTGAACTCATTCCTTCTGACGTATTCAGACATTTGTTTTTATCCTCGAGGAGTCTTCGTGTGGTCGACAGGTACGACCGGAATTTCTATTTCACCTTTCCAGAGTCATTATGACGGTCTCGCCTAATCGCCTAATTTAAGGTCTCTGTAGATGACTACTGAAGGTACTTCATCATATCAACTTGTATTATGTAAGAGAGAGCTATTTATGCCATCTACCGTAGATGGATATGAAAACTAATATTTTTTCGTTCGCCAAAAAAAATTCGATAGTCTCAATAGACAACACGTAAATTTCACGTCATCCTCATCAATATTTCCTCTATAGAGCCTTTTGAAACGTGAACTTTATTTTAAGACATTATAGTTTGAACGAATATCGTAGCTTGAACGAATATCGTAGTTTGAACGAATATCGTAGCTTCAGTACAAAGTGTCTCAATTCTTTAGAGTCTAAATTCTAAGGCGGTAGATGACTGCAAACTGAGTATCTTGAGGTCGGGAACTAATGCTCAGAAATGCACATCTCAGGCCCCGCGTGATCCCGAACGATCAACATTTTTGAGGAAGGTTTTTGCAAGCTGTTGTTGTTTTCAGTCCTGCTCGACAACTTTCTGCTCACTGAGATATTGATGTCAGCGAGCGCCTGGACAACAGATTCCCTAATCATTAGATTGGAAAAGTGGTCCTGTCCCAAGACCAGCGCGAACGCCGGATCTGACTCTTGTGGATATTTTTTTTTTTCCTATGGGGACACATGAAGTCGTTGGTGTATGAAATCTCAGTAGAATCTGATGCAGAACTGTTTGCCAGAATCTAAGCTGCATCTCTTTTGTAGAACAGAATCCTGACACACGAATGCAGCGTTTCTTGGCGGTTAGCATTATTATTTAATTATATCTTGCATTAATATTGTCAACAGAAAGTCAATAATTCCCGCAAGTATCGCTTGTGAACGGAGTTTATGACTCGAGCGCGAATAGGAAGGGCATAAAATTTTCATGAATTTGAAGATGCTTATTGTTTACTAGCTGTTGCCCGCGACTTCGTCTGCGTAGATGTTTAAAAATTGAAGGGCTCAGTGGAAAAGGGGCATATGCCACAAAACTATGTTTTTACAGGAGAGCGGTCATAAACAAAAAGCATGTTTTCTTAACAATCTTATCACTTGTCTTTTATGTCTGAACCACGGTCTATAGATATTCATGGTCATCGAGCTTCGTCCATTTTCCATTGTTTCGAGAAGATAAGGAATACAGATCGCGCCAGGTGCCGCATAGATCGCACTAGGGCCGACCGTGACCTGCGATAGAGGTTTTTCATTGAAACTGAAAATGAAAGTAAAGTTTCTGTCTGTCGATAGGGCGGCGCTGCAGGCGTATTTGGGCCGATGGTACATGCAGCGCCACTTTTCAATAGAGTTCCCGCCCTATTGGGAGCTAGAAACTTTAGCTTCATTTAAACAATGGAGCTCGATGACCATGAATGTCTATAGACCGTGGTCTGAACTGATAATATCTATAATCTATCCAACGAAAGAAAAACTGGGCGTGTCTATTTAAATTTCCGAATTCAATTGTTAGACATTGTTGCTAAGTAAAATTAACAATGTTTAACAATTGAAATTGGAAATTTAACTGGACACGCCCAGTTTTTCTTTCATTGGACAGAGTATATAATATACTTATTCTCTTATCCGTCTGTCCGTCCGAGGCCAACAAAGAAAGTTACAACAATCCGTCTGAAGCCAGGGATTGTTCTGGCAAGACAATACTCCGTCATTGTTATTTAATTAAATAAATAAACTGAAAAAAAAATAATAATTCTCATGGTCTCTCCAAAGCCAGGTATTGTTGTATGGTAAGATAATACTTCTTAAGGGCTGTATCTTTTGAACTGGAATAGGTAGCCAGTTGAAATTTTCACAGAGTATGTGTTATTATGGCGGATTGTCTAACAAATAATAAAAAATGTAAAAAGTTTTTTTTTTCTTTTCTTTTTTGAACGAGCACCATAAAAATTTGAATCTGAAGGATAAATTAATTTTCAACAAAATAGCTTAAAAGCACCGTATTTATTCGTGTATAATAAATAAAAGCACCTAAATTTGGGGAGGGGGTCGCATTATACACGAATACGAAATTTCACCTCAAGCACGATGCTGGAGGGGATGGGCTTCAAACCAACTTCGGTCTGATTTACTTCAAACGAATTAGCATGGATTTAATATACACAGAGTACGTTTTTAATTATCTATGCAATATACAATATATTAATTCACTTCTTTCTCAATTTCCCGATCACTTTTCCGTTACCAAATTTGGGGGCCACATTATACACGAACATTCGATTTTTACACGTTTTCTGGGTTCTAAAAGTGGGGGTCGCATTATACACGAGTCGCATGATACATGAATAAATACGGTATTTATTAAAAGTAAAAATATCAAACAAAAAAGAAACTCACCTGGTTTATTTTTTTATTTTTTTTATAAATATTTATAGAATAAGGGGAATCGGGGGAAAAGCCTTCTTCACTGGGGCCCATGAGACTCATTCTCAGGCAACGTATATACTCTCTGCTGGCATATCTAGATAAAAAAAGGGGAACATTTATCAATACTTAAAAATGTCCCGAGAATTTTCATGGTAACTACATTTTTCTATTTTGTTGGACAATCTACAGGATATTCTTAGAATCTCATACTCTCACTATTTATTAAGTGATCTTTCGACTGTAATCAAAGAAATTTACTTAAACTGTTATTTTTTTTAACAGATAGTTTTTTTAAACTAACTTTGTTTGCAACTTTTTCTTCTATTAAACAAATGAATAAAAGGCGATAAGCTTAAGCCGACCATAAAGTTATTTATTAATAGAAAATTGTTTAAAAAAAAACTGATTAATATTCCCATCTTTGACGAAAGCTCCCTGAATTCCAGGGTTGGATAATTAATTACTTGGTATTCAAGAGCAGATTTCTTCACTTCTCTTGACGACATTCCTTATAATAAATGCCTTCGGACAATTAATTAGAGAGACCATCATCGTAATGATTATGTATAAATAAATTGTGCGGTGAATTTAAATTCGCGTCCGTTTTCAATATACATTCGAGCAAAGCTATTTGGTCTCTCGAGGTCAAGTCGGCAGCTCTTTATGAATATTTAATGCTCGAGCAGATGTCTTCGGAACATTTTAATAATAATTGCAGATTATACAGCTTAAAACAGCTTCTGAGCAGCGAAAAAGATTTTTACGGATTTAATTTTAAGTACTCTGGGCTGAAGAAGAGATCATCGGGGCTTTAGAAAGGAATGCATGAATACGACTAACCATCAAGACGGAGATTTTTCTGGGATTGAGCTTCTGTTTTCAGAGCCACCATCACGTAACCCGGAGGCGCCAACCCCTTCGCTTCTCCCACCATTTCCGAAACGCATTCTTAACGATTTCCAGTTATAACATTCTCGAGTGAAATTCTCTTAAATCGCTAAATAAAGCAATAAAATATGGATAAAGTTGCTTTCGTGATGTCTTGGATGGATCAATATTTAATGTTAAAAGTTCGAATTATAAAATTCTTCAGCATTTTCAGGGCTTTCTCAACGCTAAACATTTAGTACGATTGACAAAATTCTTGTTAAATTTTAAGGCATTATAATCATACGATAACATTGACACAGAAATAATTGTTTTCTTATTCCACCATGGTTACAATTACGAGGGAAGAAGTGGCTTAGGAAAATTAATTGATGGCGGCATGAAAAAATACAGAAAACACTGAGACATACAATCTAATAATTGACACGGAATTTAACAATTCTTTGTCAGCTTAAAATTTCAGGGTGGTCAAAATCAGGAGTTGGAATGGGCTCGTCATAAGGATGAAAACATTCCCAATAAACTTTGGTTCAAAAACGATCCTTCAGGAGTTAAACGTATACCAGATCAGATAAAATAGAAGGCCATAAAAGGAAAAAAGCTTTTTTTTTATTTACAAAAAAATTGCTGAAAATGTCCACCGTTAACTTAAAACACACGCTCCCATCCGTCTAACTATAGACTGTCGAATAAACATTTTTCCTTATTTTTAGTTGTAGAAAGCGACTACGATTAGCCCACTACACTCGCAGATATAAATATGAAAACATGTTCTTTTTATTTTATTTGATGAAATCCAATGCATCACAGGCTTGCTACTGCAGTCATAAAAGAATATGCGCAGGCAATACTTCCTTTAACTTATCCTGCACTTCATTATTTGAAAGAAAGATGTCTGTGGACACCGCACCTTGTCGCAAAAAAGATGTCACCAAGTATTCAAAGCAGAGAAAATAAGCAAATAATGGTTTGATAATTACTGGAAATGCAGTAAGAACTGTTAAAGTTGGCATTATTAAAGCCCCATTGGACGGAAAGTTCTGAACCACCACCTCGAGGAGTAGCTGCGGTTTCGGAATAAAAATTCTGAATAAAACCATGAATTTATTCTATCATTTAACTTCCACACGTTTAAGGCTTAAATTATCACTCAGAAGGCATATATCGCTTTATGATTAAAGCCTGCAAGCTTTCCAGGTTATTTTCTATGAAAAATCATATACAAGTGATTATTGTATTATCTACAAACACACACAACAAATGAAATAAAATACAATTACTTATGGAGAAAAAATATTGAAACACATCAAAGTAGGGTCAGAAATATGAAAACATTGAATTTCGGGGGAGGTATCAGTAATAATGTACAATGACACACTTCTACAGTTAGTTGGAATTATGATTTACAAATTTTGGTAAAGACGAATTCATTATTCAATTTGAGAGAGGGTAGAGTCATTTTTGAAACCAGCATTAGAACAAGATGCCTCCATCTAAGCAAATTGCTCCAAGTGTACGCAATCTGATTGTAGAGAAATGGAAATCTAATCAAAAACAGATAGAAATAGCAAAAGACTGAAAACTAAACCGCAGTGTTGTTTACAAAATTCAAGAAAACTGGAATATGCGAAGTTACGAAAAGAAGCGGAAGAAATCGATCTACAAGTAAAGCTGAAGACAAGCATTTACGACTGATTGTAAAGGCTAACAGAAGAAGAACAGCAAACCAAATAACGGCTGAATGGAATTCTATTATTGGAAACACTTCGACGATTAGAAGAAGCTGGATATACTGTAAATTCCAAATTCTTTAAGTAAGTCATTCCTTTTCAGCAAGATGCGACGAAAAACACTAGAATGGCCAAAAGAACACGAAAGTTGGACGTCTGAGGACTGGAAAAAAGTCATATTTAGTGATGAAAGTAGGTTTTCTTTGTTCAGTGACGGAAAACAAAAAATTGCTCTCCAGAAGCACGAGAAGTACCATTCATCATGCATAATGACAAAAGTGAAAGCGCTGCTAATGTGATGGTATATAGATCTATGACAGCCTGCGGGTTGGCTGCTTGTTTTATAGAAGGGATGTTAACAGTGCATATTACATTCAAATTATGGTAGATCATCTCACCCAACAGCTCAGTTTTATTATTCGAATGGACATTTTCAGTGGACATTTTATTTATCAACAGGATGGGGCTCCATGCCACGGAGCCAAGAAATCCACGGGCTGATTGGAAGAATAGACTGGCCAGTGAACAGTCCCGATCTAAATCCCATAGAGGAACTGTGGAGTTTAATGAAAAGGAAAGTGTTATCTGAAAAACCGACAACCAAAGACGAGCTGTAATCTGTAGTACAAAATGTTTTGTGTAGTATCACACGTGATTTTGTTATAAATTAATCGAGCCCATGCCAAGTCGAATCCAAGCTGTGATTAAAGCACATGGTGGCTGGACGAAGTATTAAACTAAAAGTTTCCTAATATTGTCCTTAGATTGATCTTTTTCCATATTTATATCTCAAACAAAGAGTTGTACTTTATTTACTTTTTTAGGGTTTAGCATCACCTAAAACCCTATTAACGACGGTACAGATGTATGTAACATGTATGTCACACGCCATAACGCTTGAAATTTTCTACACACGAAGGCCCTATACAGAGGACGGAGCGAAAAATATAGCGAATCCTCTAGGGTGGACCAAACCATGTATTTTTGTGGTTTCCCCAACTGACTTCTTTTCAAGTCTATGGAGTTTTGATTGCGTTTGAGCAATTTGTGACTTCAGAGTTTGGCTGTTTGACATCAGAATTTAAAGAAATCTATTTGAAGTATAGCGAATCCTCCCGCTACTGATTCGTAACATTTTGATGCCATAACTTTTGAAAGTATTGACCTAGAGGCTTGAAATTTTCTACACACGTAGGCCCTATACAGAGGACGGTGCGAAAAATATAGCGACTTCTCTAGGGTGGCCCGGGGCCCTCAGGGGCCACTTATATGAATTTCATGGTTTCTTTTTTATCTTTTGAAAAGAGGGCAAAAATTCTGAAATTTCGTAAATTTGTAGTGTGGTTCTAAAAAAATAAAAGCAATATACAAGAAAAGTGATATAAACCTCTAGGGCCCCGCCGGAGGTTCCAAGGCCCCAAATACAATTGAACCTATAACATTTGAATGGAACGACCTAGGAATCAGAAATTTTGAATATTTATAGGTGGTACTAAAAAAGTATACAAAATATATAAGAAATGTGATGTAGGCCTATGGGGCCCGCCAGAAGACCCTGAGCCCTCAAATACAAATCAAGTTATAACTTTTGAACGGAAAGGTCTAGAAACATGAAATTTTGTATATTTTCAGTTTGGTAGTAAAAAATAAAGCCAATATAGAAGGAAGCTGATATAAGCCTCTAGAACCCCGCCAGAGGCCTCGAGGTACCAAATACAATTGAAACTATAACATTTGAATGGAAAGGCGTAGGAATCTGAAATTTTGTATATTCATAGTGTGGAAATAAAAAAAATATTGCAAATATACAAAAAAGTAATATAGGCCCCAGCAGAGCCCCACATGCTGCAAACACAAGCAAAGCTACAACTTTTAAACAAAAAGGTCTAGAAATCTGAAATTTTGTTTATTTATAGAAAATTACTTAAAAATTTAGCGAATATACACAAAAAATTGGCATTTATAGCTCTTGCGTCTCGACAGGGACCCTGAGCCCCCAGTCACAAATCAAGCTATAACTTTTGAACCGGAAGTCCAGAAATCTGAATTCTTGCATATTTATGACGTTACTTAAAATTTTAGCTCTTATACACTAAAACTTATACACTGAGTGGCCAAATTATTATGACCACTCCTTTAATACAGTGTTGGGCCACCTTTCGCTCTTATTACTGCTTGCATTCTAAGGGACATGGATTCTATGAGATGTTGGTAGGTTGTAGGAGGAATTTGAGACCAACTCTGAAGAACTGCACCTTCCAGTTCCTGCAGATTTGATGATGCTGGATCCCGCTGCCTGATGGCCCGTTCGATCTCATCCCACAAATTCTCAATGGGATTGAGATCTGTCGATTGTGTAGGCCAACGAAGCACGGTAAACTCTCCGGCATGGTCTTCGAACCATCTGAGGACAATGCCAGCCTTATGACAAGGAGCATTGTCTTGCTGGAAGTATCCATCCCCGTCAGAGTACATCATTAACATAACGGGAAATCATAAATAAGCTCTAACATTTGAATGATAAAAGCCTAAGAACTTGAAGTTTCATATTTTTACAGTGCGTTACTTAAAAATTACAGACAATATACATCTCTTGAGCCAAGTCTATTTCATATTAATCTCCCCCCGCCCTTTGGATTTTTTGAAAAAATTTTTGTAGATTCATGCATTGTCACCGGCTCTACGTATGTGTACAAAATTTCAGCAAGATCTGACTAGTGGAAGGGGTTGAAATATTGAACACGAGATTTCATTCACCTAACATGACCCAAACGGTGAAACTCATACAAGGTTTGTAATAATAATAATAATAATAATAATAATAACTATTACAGATTTTAATGTGATTTTTTTTATTCACGAAGAAAAACTCAAAAAGTTTCTTAGCATGCATTAATAAATTTCAATTCCCCC
>JAHWFO010052524.1:1892427-1910083 GCA_023313115.1 Rhysida immarginata | reverse complement strand
CCAAATATTAACCTTTGGGCTGTCGCGTATATGCTCCCTTAGAACGTGGGGTTTTTTGAGCCCCAAATGCGGCAGTTGTGTCGGTTTACTGCTCCGGAAGTATGGAATGATGCCTCATCAGAAAACAAAATGTCCTCAAGGAATGTGGGATCATTGTCGATTTTTTGGAGCAGGAAATTTCGGGACATTGACCAAAAAAATTCGGGACGTCGCAAAAAAACATCAAGAAAGGAAAGTATTTGTTGCAAGGGGAGGGGGGTTCTAGAAATTTTGGCGTCGACAACTAAGGTCATTTTGCGCCTATTACACAAGTTATATCTGTACGCAGCCCGGGACAAACGCAAACATCCATGTCCACGGCGGGATTCGAACCCGCAGCAAGCGGACTCGAGAACTAGAAAGCCTGCGCCCTAGCCCTTCTCGGCCACCTGGCCGGCTCTTTGTTGCAAGGAAGATGTTTTTTAATAAACGTGAAATTTCGGGACAAAAGGCGTCCCACTAGGATTAAATCTGAACCCGTCCGAAAGGTCACAAAATCGGGACGTCCCGAAAAATTCGGGACAGTTGGTCACCCTATTCGGAGGGCACGTTAAGCCTTGCGTGCGGATTTTCAATTCAAACGGATCCACAACTGCTTCAATCAATCAGAAAACGTCAAGTTTCGGCGCATCTTTCTTGCCATATTGAGCTAACTCACTGTCATTGGTATTTGGGAATGTAATTTTAAAAATATTGCTGTCTAAAACAGCCTTTGCCTATTAATGCGATGAAGGTCGCTGCGAGACGCCATTATGTGTGACGTCTGTCTCGTTTGGGAATAAACCAATCAGAAGAAAGTTAATGCGGCCGCGAATTTAATTGTGAAATGGAAACGCAAATTTGTTAAATCGCCCGCTTCGCGAGCAGAAACGCTTGTATACGCTTTCCTCCACAGAGTAAAGAAATAACTTATTTCTTTACTCTGTGCTTCCCTCTCTGGCGAATCTGCTTGGGCTAATGCGGGCAATTTAATTGCGAAACAGGCTTTAGTCTGGGTCACAATACAAGCAGGGCAGGATTTGTCTTTCTCACTCAAGAAGTTGAATGGAATAGTTGAGACATTGGATAGAGGAGAAAAAGGGAAAAGGGCTCACGGGCATGATTTTCCTGTTCTGGCATCGGTGATCGGGGAAAACGTCTCCGCCACTTCCACCCGAATCTCCTTCGGCGCTCTTGGGAGCCGACTCCTTGGCGAAGGCCCACTTGGGCTGAAGGCACCGCACTTTCACCGATGGAAACTCCTGATCTGTTATGGAGAAAAGAAAAAAAAAATCAAAACCTTCATACGTGAATGCCATTTTCCTTATGGGATTTCAATGGCAAAGAAATCAAACAATTCAAAAACGAGTATTTTTAATATCGCTGCATGTCTTTTCCGTCTAAAGGGAAACAGCTAAAGAAAGCCTAGCGACAATTTCTAAATGGATCAAATGCTCCTGTTAACGAGGTAATTTCTTGCCTAAAATATCTAAAGAGGCCAAATTTAAGTCTTAAAAATTAGACTGCAACTTACATGTCTCATTTATTCAACAGTAAAAACAGAAGAATAAGAACTTCGATAGAGACGATTATATAAGTAGAAGAGCAAGAGTTATAAATTAGCATTGGAATAACTGCTACATTTCTTTTAGAATCCACTAAAATCGTCTTTTTTTCAGCTCCAATCTAAAGAACATTGCCGAAACCACACTTTCATCTAGAATAGTGTAAAAAACTAAGATTTTATTTTACGTTCACACAATGGGAACATGCCAAATCTCATCTATCGACAGTGAACTTCATCTGAATTTTTCTCTCAGTTGTGTAGAATTCGGCTTAGGGCTACTTGATTACCGGATTAAAAAGCAGTTTTCTTTATTTTCGTCGTGATTTGTTAGGTATTTAAAACTGAATTGCAGCCACTTATAAGAAGTTCCGCAATTTTAAAGCAAGTCTAAACACATTTTTTAGGATTTGAAATTTAAATTTCGAATAATTTTGTTTTTGGGTTTATTTAGTTAAACAATTTTCACCGTTAATCGAGCTATTAGTATCTCAGGGCAATTAGGTACAATAATAGAGGCAGGTCGACAATGCAGAAACCAAAGAGTGTGGCAAATATACGAAGTTGGCGGCTTTTAACTGAATTTTTACGATCTAACATTAAAATGTTTATGTTAATCGTTTATCTTTTAAAACAGTTAAATACCCTTCCATGAGGATTTTATGCCTCCCAGAGAGGGTTTAAGTGAAGCATTCTTACGGAAACCGAGCTTTGTGTTAAAGAGGTAGTTCATTAAGATACTTTTGAAGGCACGAGTAGAAGAATCAACGTGGCAATATACACATCAGAGAAGAAACCTTTTAAGAGAGACTAATTTTTAAGAATAGTATGCTGCCATTATAATGAGTTAGTTATTGCAATGTACAAAAAGTGAATAACTCCGATAAAAATCTCATGCTAGAAATCTCAGATAAAATATTTTACAATTTTAGCAATAAAATAAAAACAATCGCATATGTAAAATAGTTAAAGACTATTAAGCTTACCATTACTGTTTGGAATTAAATCTGGACTTTTCTCTTCGATGTTTCCGCTGTCTTCTGCGTAAAACTGGAGCGGAATGTGCGATCTGCAATTACAAAGTTAAATACATAATTCTGATTTGATCTCCGCTTTTACTTACACCACCTTCAAGAATGAAAATTGAAAAGCAGTAACTAAATTAATCTTTATATATAAAAATTCAGGCTCAGGGTGCGTCTGTAAATGTTCTAAAAACTTTCGAACCACTTACCCGATTGAGCTAATATTTGCAACATATATTCCTTAGGTCCAGAGTAAGGTTTACATGTCCTTAAAGTAGTAGGGGAAGGGGTAAAAATCATATATCTTGGTTTATGTTTGTTTGCTTACTCAAGAGATAGCGCCAGAGCTTATCTTTTCCTTGAAACTGAAACTGGACTAACTGCGCAGAAGCAGGACAGCAAAAAAACTTCCGGATGTGTACTATTGTTTGTACATTTCAAGGTAGGAAACGCAAGTTTTTTGCTGTCCTGCTTCTGCGCAGTTACTCCCGTTTCAGTTTCATTGGAAAGGTCTATATAAAAATTTAGGGTGCGTCTGTAAATGTTCTCAAAACTTTTGAACCACTTATCATTTTGAGCTCATACTTGCACCAGATGTTCGTTAGGTTCAGGGTAAGGTTTACATGTGCCGAGTGTCAGGTTGGCCCAAAGGGGAAAGGGTAAAAATAATGATAAGCGCGGACCAACAACAGGTGAGGTCAAAAATGCTAACACCGAGTTGAGTTAGTGAAGAAAGCCATTGTTGCTATCATAGTCAACAATACGTTAACAATGGAGCAATAATCAATGCTTCACCAACCCAACTCGGTATTTGCATTTTTGACCTCGCCCAATGTATGTCATGTCCTACAATGTAGAGTAAAGTTTCTGCAACAATAGGTCATAAAAAATTACTTTGGCTAAGGTCATGGATGAAGAAATACAGGATGGGAAACTCCATTGTTTAAAGCGTGATTTTTTTTCACTGGCGCTCACTGGCATTACTCTCTGTCCAGCAGACAACTTTACTTTTCCTAATTGGCCTCGATGGCTCAGTGGTTGCGTGATCTCCTCTGATCAACACCTCCTAGACAGAAGGTCTGATAACGGAAACGTCATACATTGTTACATCTTCATTAGTCGATCAAATTTAGGGCTTATTATTGGTAGAAATAGGATTGACAATGGTCGACTAATGATGGTATAACAGTGTATGACGTTTCCGTTATTAGGCCTTCTGTCTAGATGGTGTTGCTTCGATCCCGGCCGAGGACGACGAGGATTTTTGCAGGGGAAAATTACTATTATATACAAGAAAGAGCGAAAAATGTATACACTCACTCATTCATTGATTCATTACGAAATCTCCAGAACTATGAAGCCTACAAACTTGAAATTTGGCAGGTATATTTCTTTCGGCTTCTAGGTGATAGAGAGATAAAATCTAAGCAACATTTACCTCTTTCATTTTTTTCTCTGGGGCATTGTTTTTGAGATAAAGAAGTTGAAATCCTACCTACAGGAAACAGTTGTTTGGAATCTGTGGAGACAATTAAAGATATTGGCATACAAAACACCAGTGGGATCCGATGAAGAGCTGGTAGCTGGAATCGCCATAGCTGCGGGCCAGATTCCCGAAGAACCAGGAACTTTTGAACTTTTTACGTCAGTCCATGCGGCGATGTTGTGAAGCATGCATTCATGCCACAGGGAGTGAATTAGAACACTTATTATTGATGAAAATAGGAAAAAAAATTCCACAGTCTGGGTTCGAACCAGGAACTTTCTGCTCACCGTGCAGGCGCGCCAACCAATTGCGCGACTATGGACATGGAAGCATTAACGCTATTTACATGTCCTTAGGGCTGGTTGGAGCAGTACCCAGTTCGTAGATTTTTATTTATTTTTAAAAAATTTTGTATTACGAAAAATTCTAATAAAAAGCAATTCATTAGAAGCGTCATATACTATTTTATGTTTGTGCACAATTTTAACACTCTTACTTTAGTAACAAAAAAGTTGTCGAGTTTTGGTCCGAACTTTCCTACTGCGTATAATCGTACTCCGTATTGGAACTTTTAAAGTTTTGAACCCAATTTTATCAATGAAGTCAAAGAGATGGAGAGTGGGTCTTGAAGACATTCCCACAATGTCTTGATGTGTAATGATGAATACAACGTAAAATTAAAGATAGTCGAATTTGGTTCGAAGGCACCTGGCTTAGTAAAACCATTGTGGTTCATTGGACCTTTCAATGCTAAGATATGGCATGCAATATATCAAACAACTTGGAATGTAGTGTAACAATGAATACAACATAAAATTAATGATAGTTCAAATTTGTTCAAATGTACGTGGTTTAATGGTATCATTATGGTCCATTAGAAACTTTCAATATTAACATAGGGCAGTTGAAAAGTATGGTTTCGCGAATGGTTTAGTTTAGCCTTTCAGTACTTGATTACCTCATTTCTTAATGGTTTTCATGTGCTCCTGTTGGCTGTGTATTAACTTTCAGATGAATCAAAATTTCTTCGAATTTGAGCTCGAGCAACGAAAAAAGCTTTCAATTTAAATAGAAATATTTCATGTTGAAAATTCAAAAATATTTCTTTTAAAAAGATCCCAATGCATGGCGTCTCCAAATAAGGCCCTTTAGCAGAACCTAAAACATGTATTTTTTCTACATAAATTCTGAGCTTTTTACATGTGTTCTGAATATTCACACACAGAAATTGCAACATTTCATAAAAACCAGCCCGAGCAACGTCGGGTAAACAGCTAGTTTAATATAAATAATAAAAAATGACATTTTTAATTGTCCAAACAGATTAATGAGACCTTCCGAGACAGAGGGGTGACCGAGCCATTTCTTGAATTTTTTTTAGTTTCTCCTGAAACATGCGAAAATTCAAGCAAATTTCGACCTTATAATAATACTGTACTCGCAAAAGGTCGCAATTCAGAAGAAACCCCTCTGAAAAATTTCAGGAAATAGCGTGGTCGTCCCTCTGGCTCAGAAGGCCTCATATAAGTAGACTTACACCTTCTATTTATGTCTTCAGGAATTATCAAAATTGCATTATTTATTTGTTGCAACCAAATGCATAATAATAATGCATGTATTTGTCGGAACGTTTTCCCAAGATAAAAATGACAAATAAAGCCGCTGGTTTCCTGAAGGTGGGTAAAAATTCATGCTTGTGACTTTTGTCATAATGATTTTTGCAAAGGATGCATTACACGAAACTTTGGACGTAAATTTTGCATGATATACAGTGAGACCGAAAAGTTCGGTGAACGACTCGGAAAAACAAACAGGAACAGGTATTTCAGAGATGATACTTTATAGTCCTTCAAAGTTAAGTCCCCATGGTCACAATACACTTGATATCGTTCGTATAACTGTTGCAAGATGTGTGAAAAATCCTCTTTCGGTGATGCTTGAAGTTTCCTCGTCACAGCCGTTTGATTATCCGGAACATCGAGAAATCTGTGTCCTTTCATTGTGATTTCAAACGAGGAAACAGGAAGAAGTTCGGCTGTGGCAGATCTGGAGAATAATACAGGTCTGATGGTAAAGTTCTGGAATCTGTTTTCGCGCGAGGAATTGTTACACCAGGATCCTGCAGCAAACTGTAGCCGGACCATACAAAAATTGCTCTTCTATAGATGACCGAGGACCTCCGTGTAATCAACAATGAGAGGACACAAATTTCTCGACGTTCCGAATATTCAAGCGGCTGTGACGAGGGGATTTCAAGCAGTGCCGAAAGAGGTTTTCACACGCCATGCAACAGTTGTACAAATAATTTCAAAAGTGTATTATGAACATGGGTGTTTATTTTGAAGTAAACACAATAAAGTATCGTATCAGTATCATATCAGAAATACCTGTTCCTGTTTGTTTTTCCGAGCCTTTCACCGAACTTTTCGGTCTCACCTTGTATTTAAAACTACAGAAAAAAAAGCTTGCCTATAATCCCATTCAACTGGAATAATTACAATGTATATATAAATTGATGTATATCTTTAACTAAAGATGTGCAAAAATATAATAACTCATGTAAAAGGTCGAAGAAGAAAATATCACGAAATTGGAATACTAATTCTAGATAGGATTCTAATAGGCTTGTAATACGCCAACGCGTTGCACAGTGTGATTTCTCTGCCTATATTATTGTGTGGTTTGGGTGATTGTTTTATGTCATATTGAGAAATTGGAGCGAGTACAACGATGTTTTGTTTGTCTTTCTTGTAGTCAATTTAATATTGAATATTCGTATACTGAAGATTGTCGGAGTTGGGCCTGTTGGATATAAAGAGCTTGATTAACTTTATATGTATGAAATGGTTATCTAAGTGGTTATGTAGCCTTGTGAATTCTCCATTCCTTATTGGCCAGGTTTTTTTTTTGGTACAAGAACGTCGTAGTCGGAATAATAATTTATTCTATTTTTCTGTTAGGTTCTCTTCCTCTAGCCAACATTTATGTTGGTTATACCAAACTTTTTTTTTTAGGGAATTGGGAATAATAATAATAATAATAATAATAACACTTATTATTATTACTTTATAGAAGTGATATTATACAAATAATTTTAATAAATAACGCTTGTCTTCTAAATCCGTGGTAATTCGTAGGAACCCAGTATTGCTCTAGTTGTAAAGAGGAATTACTTCTCAGGGGAACTTATATTTGCTAATTTATTTAGAGGGATTAAAATGTTTTATTTTTTATTTTTTTCAGATTGTAGAAAATCATTTCTGTTCACAAGGCTAATGAAGTGGAATGCTGTGGGCTATATTATTCATTGTATGTTCAAGTTGACATTTTAAATCATTACAAAGGCTCGTAATGCAAACAGGGAACGTCAGATAAAAATGAAGGCAATAACAGAGATATAGAAGAGCAATATCACATGTGCATTACAACAGTCTATCTTTATCATTTCCTTTAATATGCTCTTTTTCCAAAAATCTCTTCTCTCAAACTTCACTTATAGGGAGATAAATACCCTTCGCAATTCATTTTCTTTAAAAAAAAAAAATAATATCAGTTCTTTCCAATAGCTGGCGCAAGTGTCTATCCAGGCGCCGGTAAATGTGTCGTTTATATCAAAAATAATTATCACTGAATCTCAATGATATTCAACAGAGCTTATTTTAAAATGAAAATTTATGAATGTTGGTCACATTTTCAAATAAACAGCATAGAGGAGTGCTTAAAACTATTTCAGAGAATTACCCAAAATTGTGTTAACCAAAATAAAATTATATCCATTTTTTTTAATTTTCACGACAACGAAATGTTATTTATTGCAATTCACGTCTCGTGCCTATATTTTAAAAACTATTACTCGATTCAGAAGAATTTCATTATCTTAAAGAGAAATGAGTACAGCTCTTAAGATACTCATATTTGTTATATTAGAAAAATTGTAATAGGAGGCTTTTCAATTAAATGAAAAAAAAATATAAATTTGCTTACTCAGATTTCATACAAGCAAATGGCATTAGAAACCGTACGAGAGCATTCCTTGGTAATTCTTTTGAAAAAAAAAAGAGAGAGAGAAGAAAAGATGCCGCAAGGCATGGAGGATGCGCCGCAATTTTTTCTCCCCCAATCACATTTTTCTCAAAGTTCAAAGTATGTTTACTCCATTATTGATTTTCTAATTCGAAAATACTTGATTAGCCTGCGATTGATTTCCATTGGCCGAACGGTGCGGTTTAAAGAAAAAGGTGGATGGGTGTGAGGAGTTCTTCGTGTTCCATCGGCCGACGGCGCACGTGCCATTGCACGAGACCGATTTCATTTGCATTTTGACGCGTTTTTCTTCGAATAAAAGAAGTTCAGAAAAGGAAAAAGGGAGGAAAAAAAGTTCGGGGGCTCGAGGTTCATCGTTGTCGGTGGTCGTTTCACTAGAATGGGTGAACAGGGACTAAAATTTAATGGAAACTTCCACTGAAATAGGGTAGAGCGGACGAATATCTGTTCCCGAAGTGATAAATAACGTAGAGTTGGATTAACACGTACATTGAAATACTCCACGTTGAGGAAGACACAAAATGAATCGATAAAACACGAGCAATACAAACAGGAGTTTATATGCACAATGAAAAGCAAATTCTTCAGGACAAAAATGTAAATAGAAATAATATAAGTTATTTTTATTTTTTTAAAGATAGACCTAAGGTATTGCTTGAAATTGATTAAATTATTTAATCATAACTCTTAAAGCTGGGAATGCTGAAAGAAATTTTGCTAGATGAAAGACAAAAAAAAAACAAAAACGGATTTATGCATCCACACGGGCACTATGTAAATTTTGGCTGCTATGCATCCATCATAGATAAATCCTGTATAAATTAAGTGGCTATTTCTAAACACATATCGGGATTTATCTGATGATTTCTGCATGCCAACCGAAATCACACAGTGCTTTATTAAATGTCGTTTTGGGATGTGGAAACTCGTTCTCTTCTTCTTTCACTGATGTAAGACCCACAGTTTGTTGCTCTCTTCTTCTTTCACGAATTGTTTATGTTGTCTGTTTTTACAAATAAGGTCTACGATTTTTTTAGTTCTCATAGTACTGGTTTCAAAATACAAACAGCGTATCGACACTTCCTTAGATTTCAAGTAGCGTTTCAGACAAATGTCACCGACTCCAAAATCCAAAGATTCTTTTACTACAAAAAATATACATACATGGTGTCTTGAAAAGGATTGATGATTTTTAAAATGGAATAGCAGGCTTACTGTAGGAAAGCGTGAATATGGTGTATTTGTTGGAGGAAAGACTATTTATTGTACTGAAATACCACGGATCGCGTGAGAATGCAACAGCGACAAGCAGAATCTTCCGAATACAGTAAAATACTTGTACGAGAAATTTACACGGACCGGTAGTGTTGAGGATGAGTTGGCGGGCATCGCTGCCGTCTGCGATCTGTCAGGACGGCAACCAAACGTGAAGGGCCGGTAAGAATGTCATTATGCACAGTCCGAAAAGATCTGTCCGCAAAATAAAGGAAACTTACCAAAACAAATTCCTCACATCACATATTAATCTCCTGCAAGAAGAACTTTAATAACTGTCACCGTTTGCTGCTATTCCATTTTAAAATCCGTCACTCCTTTTTAGGACACCCTGTATCTCGGATCTTTTTTTCCCCTCCTGTACAGGCAATTTCACAGCATAGTTCCTTCTTGATTTCTTAAAAAAAATTCAAAGAAATCTGTAACTCGATTTAGATTCCTCCTAAAATATTTTGAATAAAGTTCTTAATATATAGACACTTTTATAAATTATTATATTTTCACAAAGTATGTATTTTGAAGAAGTTGTTTCAGTTCACTAAGTAGCTGTTACAGAAATCAGTTATAGCTTCATTTATTTTTTTATTATGAAATAAATTTATTTATAAAATAAGTAATGAAATTTTTAATAATCTGCTATATTAAATATGACAAAAAGCGAATGAGATGAAAGTTCAACAGTCGATATCTCAATTTTATGTGCTAAAATTCCACCAGTCTGAAGTTAATTACGATCCACTATTACATTATTAGATAACTTTATATTAACGCAAACGTCCAATGAGTTCTCCGGTTGAGTAAAATGCGCGGATCTGAGAGGAAAACGTATTGTAGTGACAACGATGTCCTTAACGAAAGTTTTGTCCACCCCTCGACGACCTCGGCTGTGACCTCTGCTGAATGAAAATTATCGCGTTGGAGCAGCCTCCAGTGACATAGCAAATTTCGTCGCAATCGATTCATTGGTTCAAAAGTTATTCAAGAAGGGCGGGCGGAACAGACGGCCAAAGACCCACAAGCCAAACTTTTCCGAAAAGGCGTCTTCTTTAGAAGCACGGATCGACTACCGAGGATGTGCTCGTCACATTTGACGGTTGGAAATAAACTGTGCGCGCACTTCGACCCTCTTCCTTCCACTCATTTCACTCCCTCTTCCCCTCCTTTCTTCATGTTAAATTATATTGATCCTCATAGTGTAGCAGAGTGGGGAACGCGAAAGCATTCTCAGTAAGTGTAACGCCCCGGGGAAACGGTAAAGATGTGTAAGTGTCGGAAAGATTAAGAACAGTGAAGAGTGCGGATCAATATTCGAGTTGAGCGCGTGTTACGTACATAACAGAGATTAAATTTCAGGAGTGAGGAAGGAAGAAACTCAAGCCTGTTCTTTATTGCGTATAGATTTAAATACAGGGTATCCCAAAAGAAACTGTCTAGTTGTAAAAGTTTCGAATAAGTGTCTCAGTTACTTAATTGCAGATGAAAAAGTATGGCTACTTGACAAAATTAATGAAATCTAAGTTCAAACGATTATTTTTTTTTTTACCTGTCTCGTTGCTTGAATTTACATTTCTTCCGATGCGAACGTTGTAATCTTATTCTGATGGTGACGAACGCCATCATTCCCAGAAGTCCCAGTGCAATCACTCCTCCTATAATGGCGGTAGAGAGTGTCGAGGGCCATTCGTCCACGACTGAAAAATGGTAGAGAAAAATAAACCATTGAAAATAAGTCTACATCAGGATGTTTTTAATCAAAGCGGTTATTTGAAGAAGGACTAAATACCATTCATATCTTCACTCATGTGAAAGTAAATCGATGGCAGGTTAAATTACCTTAATTAGTGTAGTTCAATTTGAGATGAATGAATACGAATTAAAATGGGTTGATTTAAATAACAGAAAGATATTAGTTTGCGTTAATATGAAAAATCGATAAAGTTAGAAAGGTTCACCGCTTAGCTGATTTTAGCAATCATCGTATTAATGATTTTACAATTATGACAAATGATCAATCTAGCAATGGCGATGCCATTAGATCCATTCTGTAAGAAGGACCGCCACAATGATAATCAGCATCCACATGAACGGATATTTATTATTATATTATAAAAGGCTGTAAGTAAAAGTGGATGCGAAATCCAATCTCAGTCTAATCTTTACTAAATGTAGACTTTGTTATGAATCAAGGTTCAAACGGTGCTCATGTTTTTCGTTAATTACAATTCAATACTACAAATAGCGGTATCGTTACAAGTAGTTATACGTAATCTGCATTGCTCAAGGACGTATCACTTTAGATAAAACATCGATAGCAATTTTTAAGTTTCTTAAATATTTAATTATATCATTAAGATGTCAATAACAATATAGCCAAACGCTATTGATAACGGCATAGTTTTAATAGACTAAAAACAATGGCCTTTAAAGATCTTGAATTGAATAATGGCTCAGATTTCATAGAATAATCTGTTCTCATATAATGGCAGCAATCACTTTTAGTCTATAAAATTATATACAATAACAATTTCCAAACTTAACGAATGACAACAAAATACAGGATGTTTGCGACGGTTTCGTGAGTTTCTTACAGCCGTATTATTAGCATTATGAAGATGAAGTTTGGTTATTTAAGAGAAGCAATAAATCTTTAAATATGGTTTGAATACACACCATCTCATAAATTATAAAAAAAATCTTTTTTCTTTCACATCTCATGCATTTAGCTGCAAACCGATACTGCGTACTTCATCTTTAAAATAATGGTGGTCCGCCAAGTCCGTGACTTTTTGAACACCATCCTGCCAAACCCACCGCCATTTTGTCAAAACGCTATAATAATTTGCAAACCCTTTATAAAGTGAAAAATCATTGTTGTTCTTTGGTATATTATAGTTTATGAAAAATGTGAAAAAAGACAGGGCTTATAATTTACAAACTAGCAAAAAAAAATAAAAAAATTGAATATTTCAGGTTTCCTGAATGAGATACAGATGATCCATTTGAAGAGATCAATGAAGAAAATTAGCTCGAACCATTTATATTGGAGCGGCCAGGCAATGGAATTGTTGGGGAAATAATAATGCTTGGCATTTAAACACGTATAATACAACGGATACTTACATGGGACGTACACGTAGTTGTATGAAGCATATTTTTTTTTTTTTTTTGCGCGCAAGCATACCTTGGAAGCGATAGCTTGCTTTCAGGTGAAGGGGATTCGTGCGTATTGTTGAGTAGTATAAGAAAGAAGTTAAGAGCCCATTAATACGCATACACACCGTTTTTAACAATAGAGTCTTTGTACGGCTATATGTGCTCAAATCTTTTCGTTTTCTCGGTTTATTTTGAACGAAACAAAATTTAGCATTTTCTTATTTTGCAAGCTTCAATAGTATCTTTAGATGCGTAACATATTTCAATTTGGTGTGAATCTGTGAGGTACCTGCTCGTGTAGTTTCCTTGTTAGTAAAAAGCTATAGCCTAATTATTCAAATACTACAGAATTATAGAACCATTTTATTTTCGCAATTAGCTTGACTTAGAAGAATGTAAACTATACCGGGTGATCCAAAAGTGTGTTACATTTTTTTACATTGTTAACGACATTTTCAGTGTTAGCTTTCCAGCAATTCAATGCTTTCATAAGAATCACAAAGCACGCACAAACACTAAAGCTAGTTAACTAAATTTATATTAAACATTTGTAGCATACTTTGACACCGCACGTTGAAAAATAATGATGCTAATGAAAAGTTTATTAATTTAGACTACAGTATTTATTTTTTGAAAGCTTTAATTGTAAATCGAAGGAGGAGGGAAATCAAGCGTAATTAAAAATGAAATAACTGAATAATTGTATAGCATATAAGCTATGTAAGTTTTTGTTATTTAATGTTCGCTCTTTCAGTTTAATATCTGCGACGAATTTTTTTGCGCTCACATTTATGAGAAATGCATTAAATATAATAATGCTCATATCCTTCAAACACGCTTCAACTACAAGTAGAAATCATTTCTTGTTATCTCGGTGGTCGAGTTTTGCACTCACCGGTGTCTTTGGACGGGGCCTTGAGGGTGAAACCCATGACGATGACGTTGCCGCTCTTTCCGCCCGAATTAATCGCGTAGACGGAGAGGATGAAGATGGAGTTTGCCGGAAGGTTCGCGATCTGGAACGTAGGGACGCTGTTCGTCGACACAGTCAAAACCTAGGAAGAAGACAAGAAAGCAAATGTATTCAAGGTTCAATAGGCGCACATCTGTTTCCTTCAAAAAATATCCCCATTAAAAAATAATACATTTGAGTTTACGTCATCCCCTGCTTCAAACCAAATAAATGAAATTTAATCATGACGTAAATATTTTTTTTGGCTATTTTGTCTTTCTTTTTTTCATCTTTTTTTTTCTTCTAATATATCATCTTTAAATCATCATCTACTTGATAGTTACTGTATTAAAGAGAGAGAGGGAGAGGGGGAGAGAGAGGTGAAATAAAATTATACATTGCCGAGAAATCGTTTAATATTAAGATTCAATAAACCTCCTATTGAGTAACGGACCAAACATGAGTCCACTTCTGTAACCGACTAAATCATACATTATTCATTACGAGATGCGAAAACGATCGTTCCACGAAATCAATTTGCAGCTTCTGTGAAAATCAATTGCATTATGCCGTATAAAGAAGATGGAAAACGCCATGCCGATGCTATGCAATGGCGTAATTACCCAAGGCAAACAATTTCTTTGCAGCAAATGTTTCCACAAGATTTTTTTCTTCTCCTCCTACCCCCTTTTCCGCTATCAAAGGTTAACTCTTCTGTCCATTTTAACGGCATTTTTGCTCCTTCGCTCGCTCATGTAATCTTAAAGACAACGTTACGCTTTCATTTCATCCAGTGACTGATCAAACAGAATTACCGGAGATTATCTGCAACTAATTCGCTCGAGACGACAAATCACCAATGGCCTGATTTCTTTTTCCTCCCTTTCATAAGGGGAGGGGAAAAAGACCCGACACGGAAATGATGCGTGGAGCTATAAATGTCAACAAGTTTTCGCATTAGAGCTCGTATTTTTCTAATAAGAGAGGCTTTTCTCAGCTCAACAGCCTCGTCATTGGCTTCGGGGCTTCGAGGAAAGCCGTCTTTACGAGCACGCGACACCCAGTAAAACTCCCAACGTTTGGATTCCCCACCATCGCTCCTAATGCTCCGACCGGATTACGACGGCAACAGATCCTTCCGTCGACTTCTACAAATGCCAACGGGGAGGAGGAGGGTTGCTGTGTGTTTGTCAAAACCAATGCAGCAGTCGCAGCAATAGACCCGTCCGCGGTTTATTCATGGATATTGACAACTTCACAGCCAGACTTACAGGAAACGATCTCTGTCAACTTCCCAAAATCCGCGTTTTCCATTCTGCTGTCGGCGTTACCGCTGTTTGGCTACATCGTTCTTAATTTCTCAAAATAATACCCCTTTTATAAGCCATAATATAACCTCTAATAACTGTTTCCAGAGCAATTCCTTTACAGATTAGCTCTATCTCATAAAGAGTGAAGCTGTGTTAATGTATCTTGTATTCCACTGAGAAATTGGGAATCGTAGCATTAAGTTTATTGGGAAACATAAAAGTTACTATTAATCGTGACCATGATGATTTTGCAGATGTTAAAGAATTTAATTAAGCTGAAAGAGACTATAACCCTATGCGTGATAATATAGAGAGAAATGCCTCGCAATAGTGAGCCTGCGGTCGAGCGGTGGGATTCGGCTCCTTTGATTCGTCGGAAGGCGTTCGGTTGCTTCAAGCGGTCTTGCCCTAGAGATTTTCGTTCCAATTACTTCCATGACGTCCGATCTACATGCACCAGGATAAGATACGAAGCGAATGTGCCACACAAAAGTTGAGTTGTGAACGTATTTTTAAAGATAACAAAAATGAGCTTCACAATACTCTTATATTTAAAAAAATGCACCAAACAGGAAAAAGGTCGACACTCTTAATTAATGTATGGGCGCACAGAATCCTCACATCTCGAGTAAATACAGAATTTCAAACACTGTTGAAATCGGTTAAAAAATTAGCCTAAATAATTTCCTACATTAGCGATATAAATTTTTCAATTTCATTTTCATATTTTTAATTAATGGGAATATTGAGTATCTTGTGGCAAATATATTGTGTGGAAATATATAAATTATCAAATACTGTATCAAATATAGCATCAGATATGCGCAAATAAGGTGACATTGGTGAAAAGTTTGTAAACACAATTTATGCGTAATTCATTTTAAGATGAAATAATTTTTTGCCATTCTTCTTAGATTATTCCATTTTATTATGTGTATATTTAATATATTTAAATATAAGAAAATATAATGTTGATGAAATTTAAACATCTGAGGTTTCGCGTGTAAAAAATCCTCTTAAGACTATTCAATTCTTACTCTTTAAGTAAATCGGCCTCGGTGGCTCAGTGGTTGCGTGATCGCCTCTGATGCCCGAGGACTCGGGTTCGAACCCGGCCGAGGACGATGAGGATTTTTTCAGGGGGAAAATCCTGAGATCACGCACTTCCTTCGGAAGGGAAGTAAAGCCATTGGTCCCGTCTAGTCGTTTGCCGGCTGCACGTTAAAGAACCCTTGCGAGGCAAAATTTGCGGCCCCTATAACGCCGTTCTGAAATAACCATGGCAGTTGAAAAGGACGTTAATACCAACCAAACCAATCTTTAAGTAAATAAAATAAATTGTGTAAGTATTTCCTGGATATCCACAAAGCATCTTTTATCTACCTCATCAATGAAAAATGCCTTTTACCTAGCTTTTGAGCCACATTATTATGACCACCAGTTCTATATCGGTAGAGAAATTCTTTAGAAAGCACTTCCTTACAAGTCATTCCTCGTATGTCACATGACTCAGATTTTTTTTGTCTTCATGCTTTTTTTAATTTTTTTTCCCAAAATGTCAAAAAAAGTGATTTTGTTATTTTTTTACTTCTAAAATGGAATATGAAAAGCTTCCGCCATTTTTATCCCACCGAAAGCGAATGCTGCTCTTCAGCTTCAAGGAAAGGTTAAAGCTCATAACGTCATAAATCAGTTATGAGCAGGTGCGAAGCCATTTCTGCAAAAAGATCACTTTAGTCACGTGAGTTTCTCTACCGATATAGGGAGATGGAGTATAGTAACCAGAATTACTGCCTAATGCAGCATGGATAGCAACTAGATGGAGCGGGAGAGAACTAGTAAGATGCTGGAAAGTACAATGTGTCCGACAGGTGGTGAAGAGTATATGGATGGACCGAACATAGCGGTTGAGATGATCCCAAAGGTGCTGGAATGGATTAAAGTCTGGAGAATTAGGGGGTCAGAGACTAATTGGAAGTTTGTAGTCTTCCAGCTATTCTTACACAATTCTGAACATATACATGTTGTAATGTTCCGCTGGAATATCCCATCAACCTCAAGAAAGGGAGTCAACATATATGGATGTACTTGATCCGCAACAATAATCAAATCGGGTGAGAGTGCCTTTCAAAGTTATCGGTGGACCCCGACCATATCACTACCACCATCCGGTTGCAGGGTGATTTTTTTAGGTTAGGTGAATTCAATCGATGGAGCAGAAACGGCTCGTCGGAGAAGACTACCCTTTGCCAATCACGAGAGGTACATTTCAAATTGTAAGGCAATGCAAATTGTAGTCGGTTATCAGAATGGGTGCAGTGAGTATCCATAAAGTGACTCACCAAGTTTTTCTCATACTCCACAAACTTTCTGTGTGCCCCCCTTTGCTTTCTTCGAAACCAATCCACAACGCACGTCCAAGTGGTTGTCGTGTCGGGCCCACACATTTTATAGCTTACCCCTGTCAATGCTGATCACAGCAGCATTGATGGGTTCCCTGAGTCCTACCAATGTTGTTGGCTGCAAACTTGTGAATTTACGGGTTCTTTTCAGCTATCAATTATACCTGTAAGTGTAATACTTTGGAAAATACAGTCGGTGGTTTCTGCCTTTTGTCGAGGGTCCATCGGAGATTCTCACTCCTTTCTACAGAGTGATTCAGTCAATTATGTAGGTTTCTAATGGTTTTTTTACTCAGGAACTAATAAACATAGGAATGTCATATAGATCTTACAATACACATTACACATTGGAATTGTGTGACACCACATGAACAACTTGCTCTATGTGTGCTCCATTCATCTGTACAAAACGACGAAGCCTGAGAAT
>JAHWFO010052524.1:1812751-1892027 GCA_023313115.1 Rhysida immarginata | reverse complement strand
TGACAATGAGATGAGAGGCGCAGTGCTGCAAAACTTCACCCTCAGGCTTCGTCGTGTTGTACAGATGAATGGAGCACACATCGAGCATGTTGTTCATGAGGTGTAAAATTCCAATGTGTAATGTGTATTGTAAGATCTGTATGACATTCCTATGTTTATTAGTTCCTGAGTAATAAACCATTAAAATCGTACGTAATTGACTGAATCGCCCTGTATATTTAGAAGATTGGGAGTGTGAACGGGGAGAATCATAAGTTTGGAAAATACAGTATTTTGAAATCGAATAAATCATTTATATATATGATTAAAATGCTCATTTAAAAATTCAACACCCTTTAAGTTTTATTTCAGTATACAAATGCTAAAAGTTTACTTGCATCATGCAATGGTAGATCTGTCTTATAAATGAAAGTACAGTAAATCAGTTTAGTTTCACAGCTTATAAATTTCATGAAAATCCAATCCTTCAAGCTGATTTTCACGGTTCTCTACTCCATAAATCTTGTCATCGTATTTGAAATATGCGTAACAAATCTTTCCCGCTTTGAACCATCGTGGAATAAAAAAAAAAGTTGCGTTTTCCGTAAGCTCACGTTTTACGGTTCTGTTGGAAAGTTGTGTCTGCTGATTGCGCTTAATAACTCAGATTTGGAGGAATCGATTTGCATCTCCCTGACAACGCTCCTAAGTGGAACGGCTGCATGGCGAAATGGATTTCGCAAGAGTGGAATGTCGATCATGGGCGACACCGCCGGTGGTTTCTACCTTTTGTCGAGGGTCCATCGGAGATTCTCACTCCTTTCTATATTTAGAAGATTGGGAGAGTGAAGGGGGCGAATCAGAAGTTCAGTTGCGATTGTAGTGCACTCTTCTTTCTACTTCGGCCGCATCCATTTCTGGCCGTAACCCTCTCGGAGAAAGCGCGAAAGATGAGATCGGAAGTGCATCATATGGGCATCGAATATCGTTTTTGGCTCATTTGAGTCACTGGATTTAAACCCCATCAAAGCGGTATTAGGGGTTCCACGAAAGCCGGGTTCCACTCGGCGACCTCGAGGCGCTATGCGCGTTACGAACGATTTCCTATCGGCCTGCGCATCTGCTGCCTCTAACCTTAAATGAATTTGATTCGTCCATTGTGTCTCGAGTGGCACGAGAGGAGCAGCCAACGGAAATCCAACGCTTTATTAGGTTTATAGGATCCTCACATTGTCCATCAAGAGGGACAACTTATTAAAGTTTAATGTTCTCGTGTTATCGAAGGAAAGAGAAAGCAGCCGCCGCCGTCGCTTCAAGGACCCTCGGCGCTCGTCTTCGATCTGCAAGTAACTGTCGCACACAAAAACGTTTTATTTTATTTGCAAAGAAAAGAAGGAAAAAAAAAAGCGTAGAGAACAAGAAGAACAATTCCACAACAAAAAAACAACAACTTTTTTTATCATTAAGAAGGACTCAGTAGTGCTCGTGTTTTGTTCTCCCAAATAATGTAATCTGTAACAAAAAAAAAAAGGCGGAAGACAAAGGAAACAACACGATAAAAAATACTTTTTTGTTGCTAATAAAACAGAAATAAAAAACACCGCAATAAAGATATTTCATAAAAATCCGATACTATCTACGTGATTTGACAGAACACATAAATACTGCATATAACAGCCAAGAAATCGATAAAATACTAAATTGATGCGACATTCCCATTTACATTGACATTTGCCCGTAAAATCTCAATGACTTCATCCTATATATTTGAAAAGGTAGGTTTTAACATGAGAACTGTAAAAATATATCTTGTTCAAAACTTTTATTTTGAAACAGCCAAAAAACATTTCGTCTTCATTTTATTTGCTTTAAGCATAATGTTTAACGAAATCTCTTAAATATTTCGGCTTCATTATACTCAATGCATTCGAAAAGTATTATAATACAATCTTTATTTTTTAGAACCTTTCAGAATTTTTCCGCCATACCTACTGCTTTCTTCGAAACCAATCTTCACACCAATTCTTCTATATTTCTTCCAGAACTGAACATGGAACATCTTTTAGGCACAAATTTCCTCGCGTGAAATTTATAATACCATCTACATATGATAATACGACAAGAACATTCCTCTTTGCAAACGTTCATCAACACGGAACTCGCGAGAAAAGTTGTAACGTGGTAGGTCAGATATTCGTTTTTTGACCTGCGCTATCAAGTTTTAAGACTAACTCTAACGACAATGCAGGTTTGAACTTGGTTAGCTCTTGTTTCAACGTACGTGCACATTTCTCCGTGCGATAACACTGTTCTACAAATTTTGAAAAGTTGAATGTTATGGTGCAAAGAATAGGATTTCTTTATGTTTTCGGAGTCACTGAACACAAAAATGATGCTTAAATTGATTGGTTAGCTCTTGTTTTCGAGATTACAGCACTTTTACATGTCACATCTTCACATACACAGCAGAAATTGTCGGAATTATTTACACACTACTGGGGCATTTTTCTACTTGTCCATAAGAGTAGATCGGCCTCGGTGACTCAGTGGTTGCATGATAGCCTCTGATGCCCGACGACGCGGGTTCGACCCCGGCCGAGGACGACGAGGATTTTTTAGGGGGAAAATCCTGAGATCACGCACTTCCTTCGGAAGGGAAGTAAAGCCGTTGGTCCCGTGTAGTCGTTTGCCGGCTGCACGTTAAAGAACCCTTGCGAGGCAAAATTTGCGGCCCCTTTAACGCTGTCCTGAAATGACCATAGCAGTTGAAAAGGACGTTAATACCAAACAAACCAATCAAACCATAAGAGCAGAATGTCCTATGGAAGCATTTCCGTACACATCAGCAATACAACCACTGTCGTTCGTCACTTAATTGAAAACCCACCCAGAAACATCGTCACTGTTCACGTGATGAACACGCCACAACGCAGACAATAGCCGATCATGTAATGACATTGTGCTAATAGAATGCTGCCAACAGTGTAAACGTGAGCACCCAATATTCAGTGGGAAACTCCATAATCTGAGGTCAGATAATAGCTATAGTGCAAAAACTAGAGCTAAACTAGAAATTTCGAATTCAGTGATCCTTAATTAGCCAAAATTAGCAACTATCATTTCCATAATCGGGTGTGTTGAACTTTCATAGAAATTTACACCTTCATAGAAATGCACATTTATGATGCTAGCCTTATGCTCTAGTTTGCAATCAGAACTCTGCATAAGCTATTGATGTTAAAATTCCATTAGAATAAAAAATTGACGGATGTAGACACAAGAATCCTGGAAACAATAACTAATAAGTAATAAAAAATAATAAAATAAATCAAAAATAAAAAGCTGACGTTTTTATTTATTATTTTTTATTACTTATTATTAGACTAAACACTAGCAATGCTATGAAATGGAGAGTTCTCTGTTCTGTCCCTCTTAATGAAGTTGATGGAAGCCTTGCGGTACATACTGGCAGTAAATTTACGTATTTGTCAATTATCTAGAATTAATGTTGAATTTTTGTTTAGCCATAATTTTAAGAAAAGATAATTTTTTAATAAATCTCTCATTGATATAACAATAAGAAATTTAAAAAGGAACATCTATATTTATATTACAATAGATTTTTCAATAAACTGCGTGTTTATTAAATTAAATATTTTTATAATAAACCTTTAATTGTTGCAAAAAGGTGAAATTTGAAGAGGAACGTTAACAATGTAACGGATTTCTCAATGAAGAACGTATTACAGAATTATTAGTCATAAGAAAAATTTTCCTCGGATACGAGTTTCTTTGTTGTTAGCGAATATGCCTCGACGAAGAAGTGCTCTTGGAAGAAGGACCTCAGCTGCGAAGGTGTGCAGCTCAAAACCGAGCAAACGAGTTATTGGAAGAAACAACAAACCGTCTACAGAGAATGGGAGAGAGTATAGCAGAATCGAGAGCGAATGAGAGAGCACAAGCAAGAATATTCCTCAGCTAAAGAACAGAGAAAATACGGTTGAAGCAAGACAAACATTTGAACAACGTGCAGAAAGACAATGGCAAGACCGCCTTCGACATGAAGTTTTTAGAGCAAACGAAGCTTCTGAAGATATACAAGCGCGTCAACTCCAGTTCGGCTTGCATTTGCTATGACCATCAACAAAACGCAAAGAAAGTCATTAAAAGTAACTGGAAGCAATTTGGAGAATCCATGCTTTTCACATGGACAACTGTACATAGCATGCTAACGCATTGTATCTCTTTTCATCTATGCTCCCTACAGATCAACCAAAAATGTCGTCTACAAAAGAGCTTTGGAAGATAATTAACTGCATATTAGCTTTGTTAAGTGTATTTTGACAATAGATTCTCATCAACACAGGGAGAGTTAAAAAAAGCCGGCGTGAGATAAAAAACTAAGTCCCAGGACAATAGGTTTAATCAATTGTGTTACGCAAATGCGAGGTGTTAGGCATGACATAATCCTAAAATAAATGTTCGAAATGTCCACCATTTTCATCAAAACACAGCGCTGCGCGAAGCTCAACTTGTAGACAAATTTTAGTGCAGAGTGATGGGGTAAACGTAGCGAATGCCTCTTCGACCAGTACTTTAACGACTTCGAAGTCGTGTGGGGGTTCCGTATAGACCATACCACGGATAATTCCCCACACTGCATAGTCCATAGGTGTGATATCGCAGGAGCGTTGAATGGCATGCCACAGGCCCGCCACGACCTATCCAGCTCTCGGGAAACAGGGTGTCGAGAAAATTACGGACCACTCTACCTTAGTGGCACGGAGCACCATCTTCTTGAAAAATGATGTCCACTGGACATTACGCTTGAATTGCTGTAATGATCTTTACCCTAACAGCCTGTGATATCCAATTGCAGTTAAATTCCCTTCGAAGAAAAAGGGCCCAATTATCCCACCAGACCATATTCCCACCCAAACGTTAACACCTGGAATTCGTAAGCCCTTCTCCATTGTGCTATGACGATTTTCGTCCGACCAGTAGACACAATTATGCCTGTTCACTGATCCGTTCAGGTGAAGTTTAGCTTCGTCAGTCCATAAAATACGTTAGCTTTGGTCTAATACGTTTGGTTCTTCATCGAGAATGTCATACAACCAACTGCAAAACTGTAAACGGCGGCCATAGTCAGTTTCCTTCATGGCATGCGTAAGTCGGTGTCTGTAAGGCCTGAACCCTATTCTTTTAATGCATAGTACCACCCTTCTATGATTATGGTACCACTGAAGTTTGGGAAGCGTTGTGCTGTCAGCTTAACTGGCTAGTTGATGTAGAAGGAGCGTCCATTAGTGTACAATGGATATCTACGCAAGTTTCTGGCTTTACTATTGTTGGAAGTCGGCCGCTTCGTAACTTGTGTGCATCCTTGATCGTTCCATCTGTCTCGAATTTTCTAATCAATGCCTGGATTGTGCTTCTTGCACCCACTTCCGTCTGACGTTTGCAACGTTATTTCTTTGTTGGTAATACAAACGAACTAGTTCGATTCGTTCACTAACCGTATATCGAGTCATTGTAGCCGAAAACGAAATCAACTGTTATTTGATTTCGAAAAAGAAACCAACAAACGCAAATCATTCACAGCACACCTATTGTTGAATAAACCTACTGTTGAATATACCTATTGTTGCAAAACTTATTGTCCTGGGACTTCGTTTTTTTTCACGCCGGCTTTTTTTGACTCATTCTGTAGAATTATCTTCAAGAGAATCAAATTCAATAACTTTTCACTCTCCTAGAACCAACAGCAACACCAGACTTTGTGCATCAACTTCCCAGTCAACAAAACGAGTGTCAACCAAAATCTACGAACTAAAGTCATCAAGGAATAATATCAAACTTTTCCATCAAAATTGCTGAGTATGCATCCTATAAACATTGACATTAAAATTATATAATCCAATTTAAATATTTAATTTATTTCATTAATTCCAATTTTCCAAAATGGAACTAAATATATTCATAAAAGTCAATGTCTGTGTGTGTGTATATTCGCGATAATCTCTACAACCGTGTAATCAGTGGACGTCAAACTTTTCATGATGCTTTAACATAGTCTGGGAAGGGCTTTTTAGGGTTTTAGCATCATCTAAAACCCTATTAACGACGGTACAGATGTATGTAACATGTATGTCACACACCATAACTTTTGAAAGGATTGTTCTAGAGGCTTGAAATTTTTTACAGAGGACGGAGCGAAAAATATAGCGAATCCTCTAGGGTGGACCAAACCATGTGTTTTTGTGGTTTCCCCATTGATATTTAATACTACTGGATGGCTCACTCAAGGCGAGTTTGCATGAAATAGATTCTGCCTGTAATTGGCCATTGTTATCTGACACAACAAACAGTTTGCCATTGTTATCTGACACAACTAACCGATGACCTTTTAGGACGCGATTGCAATGAGGTTCAGTGAAATTCTAAAAAAATGCATAATTTTCTCCACGTAGCATATTTTATCTTATTTTTCAATTAAAATTATATAAAGAAAAATTTTCAAAGTTCGTAAAATTAGCATACACAGCCTATTGTGGTATTGGACAGGCATGACACAACTACTCGATAATCTTAGAGGACTTGGCTTTTTTTTTTGCCAGAAACATTCGCTATTAAGTCAGCCATCTAGTAGTATTAGATATCAATGGGTTCCCCAACTGACCTCCTTTCAAGTCTATGGAGTTTTGATTGCGTTTGAGCAATTTGTGACGTCAGAGTTTGACTGTTTGACGTCAGAAAGTAAAACCTCTATTTGAAGTATAGCGAATTCTCCCGCTACTGCTCGTAACATTTTGATGCCATAACTTTTGAAAGGACTGACCTAAAGGCTTAAAATATTCTACACACGTAGGCCCTATACAGAGGACGGTGCGAAGGATATAGCGAATCCTCTTGGGTGGCCCGGGGCCCCTCAGAGGCCACTTGTATGAATTTCATGGTTCCTTTATCTTTTGAACATAGAGGGCAAAAATCCTGAAATTTCGTAAATTTGTAGTGCGGTTCTAAAATAATAAAACCAATATACAAGAAAAGTGATATAAGCCTCTAGGGCCCCGCCGGAGGTCCCGAGGCCCCAAAAATAATTGAAGCTATAACATTTGAACAGAACGACCTAGGAACCTGAAATTTTGTATTTTTAGTGTGGTACTAAAAAATATAGCAAATATACAAGAAATGTGATGCAGGCCTATGGAGCCCGCCAGAAGACCTCGAGGCCTCAAATACAAATCAAGTTATAACTTTTGAACGGAAAGGTCTAGAAACTGAAATTTTGTATATTCATAGTGTGGTACTAAAAATATTGCAAATATACAAAAAAAGTAATATAGGCCCCAGCAGAGCCCCACAAGTCCCAAACACAAGCAACGCTACAACTTTTAAACGAAAAGAACTAGAAATCTGAAATTTTGTTTACTTATAGAAAATTACTTAAAAATTTAGCTAATATAAACTAAGGGCCAGTTCATTATCTATCTTCTCAGCTGAGATTTCTCAACTAAGTGTACAGCAACAATACAGTGGCATTGTTGTAACCAAGTGTTTCTCATTTCAACAATGTAAGTCCATTGTTACTAAAGACTCAGTTGAGAAGACTCACTTGAGAAAGTAGATAATGAACTTGCCCTAAAAGCTCGTATAAACCCAGAGCCCCCAGTCAAAAATCAAGCTAAAACTTTTGAACCGGAAATCCAGAAATCTGAATTCTTGCATATTTATGGTGTGTTACTTAAAATTTTAGCTCTTATACACTAAAACTTATATAGTCTTCTGGGGCCCTGGCAGGGGCCCTAAACACAAACAGAGCTATAATGTTTGAACGAAAAGGCTTAGAAATCTGAAAATTTGTATACTTATAGTAGTTTACTAAAAAATTTAGATAATATACGTACACGAAAAACTGGTATACAGCTATTAGGCCTCTACAGGAGTCCTGAAGCCCAAATCACAAATAAGCTCTAACATTTGAATAATAAAAAGGGCTAAGAACTTGAAGTTTTATATTTTTACAGTGCGTTACTTAAAAATTATAGACAATATACAAGGAGACTGGTATAGGCCTCGGGGCCCCTGGCCGTCTCAAATGCAATTGAAGCTATAAAATTTGAACGGAAAGGCCTACAGTCCTGAAATTTTGTGTGGTATTTAAAAATTTAACTAATCTATTTTAAAAATTATATAAGTCTCTTGGCAGGGGCCTTGCGGCCTCAATCTCAAATCAAGCTAGAAATTTTAAACCAGAAGTCCAGAAACCTGAAATGTTTTATAATGTGTTGCTTAAAATTTAGCTATTACACACTAAAACTGATATAGTCTCTGAGGCCTCGGCAGGGGCCGCGAGGCTCCAAATAAAATCAATCTATAACTTTTGTACGAAAAGGCCTAAGAAACTGAAATTTTGTATTTGTGCTCTTCCATTTATAGTCATGAGCCGCTACTGCTCGTAACATTTTGATGCTAAAACCCTTATATCGTTGGATAACGATGCTTTAACTAATTTTTTCACTACTTGCCATAGATTTCCGCGTGTTGCATGGGTTTTATGAGTGAAAAACCACCCGATTTTATGCAACAATATACATTTAGAATTTATAAATTCAACAATAATAAACGTATAACAATATGACAAGCCAACAATTATAACACAACAATCTATTCTGAACATTATTAAAAATTACAAAAAATTGACATTTTTCATACAATTGGCAAAAAAAAAATTCAAATTTTATCTAAACCTGTATACATTCAACCAGCCCGAGCGAAGCCGGATATTATTCTAGTATTACTTAACTTTTCAGTTATCTCAACTGAAACATTTCATAATTATTTATTAAAAAAAAGGGTTTTTTCAAACCAAGCTTTTATAATGTTTTATTTAGTGGCAACAATAAAGCTTAATTTTACAACAATAAACAATACATACATTTAGCCAATGACGTATATTAAAGATAGACTCCGAATTCTATTGTTGTAACTTGAAGCAAATTGGGAAGCTCCAATGACGTATATTAAAGATAGACTCCGAATCCTATTGTTGTAACTTGAAGCAAATTGGGAAGCTCCATGCCCATAACTGTCATGGCCGAAAGTGAGTGAAGATAATGCAAAGACATGGCTAAACAGAAGAGTAGCTGATTAATAATTCTTTAACACGTCGATCACGGACTGATAAGTTTATCTTTTCGTTTACTTTGTATTTGAAGTATTTTATTGTATTTTATAAACTACTTTTCGATCATGGTTTCAATTTCAATTTCGTTTCGATTGTCTTTCAGTTAAGTATTTTCATTTTAGTTACGTATTTTTGATTTATTTTTGTGGAAAATGATTCATGATTCTTTTTCTTGTTTGTTTGTACAGTTGTACGCAGTTTAACTTTGAGGAATGGTTTTGAATTAATTATTTCTCGGGCCCAAAATCTTCAAAAACAAAGCAGCCAGACAGCTGATTACTCCACGGCTCACTCCTGCCCAGAACTGTCATGGCTCAATTTGCTTCACTTTTTGCCGCTGTTAACAATAGGATTCGGAGTCTATCTTTAATATACGTCATTGGGAAGCTCCATGCCCAGAACTGTCATGGCCGAAAGTGAGTGAAGTTGATGCAAAACACATGCATGGCTAAACACGAGAGTAGCTGATTAATAATTCTTTCACACGCCGATCACGGAGTGATAAGGTTATCTTTTCGTTTACTTTGTATTTGAAGTGTTTTATTAAATTTTATGAACAGGGCCCACGCGCAGTTTGCGCGGTAATTAGTATTATCAAATTCAATTCATTCTAATTGTTTCATTTGATGAACTTACATTTTCTCCTTTATTTATAGTTTTGTGATTGTTTGATAATAAAAATTGTTCCTCAGACAACAATGGTCAGGTGACTTTTCAGTTCCGGCTTGTGCTTTAAGTGAGCGCCAACAATGCTTAAACGTGCAACAACAATGCCAAACTATTTCCGTGACGAACCCACATGTTCTCCTTTATATATAGTTGGATAAACAATTTTTCGATCATGGTTTCAATTTCAATTTCGTTTCGATTGTCTTTCAGTTACGTATTTTCATTTCAGTTACGTATTTTTGATTTATTTTTGTGGAAAATGATTCCTGGAGCTTGTTCTTATCTATTTGTACAGTTGTACGCAGTTTAACTTTGAGGAATGGTTTTGAATTAATTATTCCTCGGGCCCAAAATCTTCAAAAACAAAACAGCCAGACAGCAAATTACTCCGCGGCTCACTCCTGCCCAGAACTATCATGGCTCAATTTGCTTCACTTTTTGCCGTTGTTAACAATAGGATTCGGAGTCTATCTTTAATATACGTCATTGCATTTAGCTCTCGCCATAACGAATTGTTCAATTGTCACAACAAACAATTCGTAGTAATGAATTTGTACCATTAGAACACGAACTAGTGAACCGATTTGAAAATTTTTTTCTTTAACATAAATTGTCATCGATCCTGTATGTGTGTCAAGTTTCAACTCCCTAGCTCGTCGGGAAGTTGGTTTATTATAGATTACAAGATTTGACCTAAACAAACTAACATTGCAAGGTTAATAAAAGCTTTTAATAATAATAATGCTCATTATCTATTTCTTGTATGAGATAAGTGTATTTTATGTACACCCTATTCCAAAAGAGTTTTCACTTAGATGAATGATGTTCGGCGTTCGTTAAACTAATGAAATTAAACGGTTCAGGCAAGAAGTCGAGTTCGAATCATGTCGGACTTGACTTTTTGCCTGAACCAATTATTTTCACTGGTTTAACGTATTGAAAGGACGCCGCATATCATTCACTTAAGTGAAAACGCTTTTGGAATAGGGTGTACATTTGAATACCTGCATGTAAGTTTTTCAGATCTGGCCGAACACGACTTCTCATTTCATATAGATATAAAATTTCCATATAGTTAATGTATAACTGTAAATTTAACTGAAACAAATCCTTTTTTATAAGTTTTTTGCATGATATTCAGAGTCCGTTTAAGACCAAATTCGGTTAACATTAAAGCAAAATAAAACGTACAACATGTACGTACAGTCGAGCGAAACTTTTTAGAGACCAGAGTTGGACCAGTTTATTCAAGAAATGGGGGTGATAGCTTTTCAATTAAATTTCAATTCAATAATTAATTGTTGAATAACGTTGAATTACTGTGGAAAGTGACATAATAAATAAATTAACAACTCTTGTCCACAAAATTATTTAATCGACATATACGTATTTCGAACCTTTTGGGTTCATTATTTAATGTCAAAATGATAATCAGTACAGTTCGTCAGTACAATTTATAGTGGAACAGACTCCCAGCCCTCCAATCGCTGTTCGCAAGCAAAGTCCACAGCCAATGCAGGAACCGGGAGTCTCTTCTTATAAAAACGCGGACCTAGGAGAAATACCCAGGCCGATAAACAAAGCAAAATAACATAAGAATCGATAAATCGACCAAAAACCCCTTCCCATTTATACTAAAGAGAGAAATAAATCAGCAACCAACGGTTATAAACAAGGACTGGTTAACGGTTATAAACAAGGACTGGTTAATGATCTACTTCGTAGAAGAAGTTTCGTAAAGAAAATAAGAGAAGTTACGACCCTAGGTAAAAAACCGAGTTCGACGTTTAAAATGCCCATCACGTTCAACAGGACCTTGATGGCCAAATTAAGAACTATCTTCAAGGAAGTTGAAGTGACCATCGCCTATAAAAATCCGAATATACTGAAGAACTTTTTAGGTAACACCAAAGATAAAATTCCACCATTGCTCCAACCGGGGATATATGAAATAGCGTGTGGCAAATGTTCGATGGTCTACCGTGGGGCAACTTGCAGGAATGTTCTTACAAGATTTAAAGTGCACAAGGCTAATGCCAGATACGGACGCCCTGAAAAATCTGCGGTGGCTAAGCACATGCTTGAGACGGGACACGAGGTACTACTTAAGGATTGTAGATTAATTAGAAGTGCAAAAAATCGGAATGCACTTGATGCCTTTGAATCATTGGAAATTGCTAAGAAGAACCCAGATTTATTATTAAATGGAGATGCAGGCCCCATCGGAGATTCAACATTGATAAAATCATTGAAGGCTTTTGGTTGCTGATTTATTTCTCTCTTTAGTATAAATGGGAAGGGGTTTTTGGTCCTTTTATCGATTCTTATGTTATTTTGCTTTGTTTAGCGGCCTGGGTATTTCTCCTAGGGAGAATTTTTTTATTCCTAGGGAGCTTAGTATTTATTACAATAACTTGAAAACGAATTAACTTTTTCAAAGTCTGTTTTCACCAATCCATTAATACGGGACAGAGCACGAACAAGTACGAACGTGAGATAGCCGGAATAAAGACGTACTATAATGTAAGAAGAGACTCCCGGTTCTTGCATTGGCTGTTGTTTAAATTAATTGTTGATTAAATTTGTTTCAGCAGTTATTCATTTAAATTTTTCGTTGTTTATTAATAAAAATTGTTTCAGCTATTTCTCATGCAAAGATAACCAAGATTAAATAATTAGATATAAACCTCTGGGGCTGTGGTTACTTACAGTATGAAGAAACAGGAAGCACAAGATCCACTTGACCACAAAAAAGTTGTCATTTATTGACTGATGATCACCTTGTGATCGAAATGTACATCTGTGCCAATAAATGCCAATTTCTTGTGGTCAAGTGGATCTTCTGTCTCTTTTGTTTCTTCATAACAAAGATTATATCTTGAATAAACTGTCCTGATTCGGGGTTCTAAAAAGTTCCGCTCGACTGTACTATACACGTTTTAAGACTAACTCTAACGACAATGCAGGTTTGAACTTGGTTAGCTCTTGTTTCAACGCACGTGCACATTTCTCCGTGCGATAACCCTATTCTACAAATTTTGAAAAGTTGAATGTTATGGTGCAAAGAATAGGATTTATTTATGTTTTCGGAGTCACTGAACACAAAAATGATGCTTAAATTGATTGGTTAGCTCTTGTTTTCGAGATTACAGCACTTTTACATGTCACATCTTCACATACACAGCAGAAATTGTCGGAATTATTTACACACTGCTGGGGCATTTTTCTACTTGTCCATAAGAGCAGATCGGCCTCGGTGGCCTAGTGGTTGCATGATAGCCTCTGATGCTCTTCTTATATTTGCAAGCACATTTCCCTTGATTTTAAACTGATTCTGGTTACCTCATGCAAAAGAAGTTGTATAATGAGATTTGTTCAATTAAATCTGCTCTTATAGAGGGTGATTCAGAAGGAATATAACAACCTCGACATTTTGTTGGGGACGTCATTTTAAGTGATAACTTGTATATGAACCTAGGTCCTATCTCACTTCGTTACATAACTAAAAAAGATCAAAGTTTTGAAAGTGTATTATTAAATCCACCCATGCACAGTAATTACCATTAAAACATAAAATACACTCCACTAATAACTGGCAATCACTTATTTGTCGACAAAATGAGAGTTAATACAATTATCCCAACATGATGCATACCTTAACCCAACAGATGGATTGATCGTGGAGGTCGTATCGGTTAGCCTCCGAGGTCCCGTGATCTAAATCCTTTAGATTTTTACTTCTGCGGTCACCTAAAACAACTAGTCTACAGCATTGACATCAATGCTTGTGAACAGTTGACTTCAAGGGATAATTGATGTGGCCGATCAGGTTCGCCATAGTTCGTGTTTATGATTCGTAGGCTTCATGCTTGTATTCAGGGAACTTTTTGAGAATTTTTTTTTATATAAAATCGCATGCTCTCTTATGCTTTTAAATTAAATGTTAATTATAAGTTCATAACCTGTGTTTTGTTTACTTATTTGCTACTTCACTAAGAAATTGATCTGTTGTAATTTTGTACCACTCTGGAATACGACTTACGTTCAAATGACACTTTTTGCTCAACATTGTTTTCAAATGACTCCACAACAAACTGTCAAGCGTTGTTTCATTCATAGTATATGAAAATATTATAAACTATTAAATTGCTATACTGTATTTGTAAATGAATCTTACATTTGATTGGATTAAAACAAATAGAAACCTCGAGATTGCATTGAGTTTAATCTCTTGAGTCACCTAAGGAAGTAATATAACTCTTTAATTTATGAGATTTTAACAATTCATGAGTTGTAGCCTGCGTTTAATTTGAATTTGGCTTAACGTGAATGTTGGAGGAAGCGTGTTTGCATTTACACGATGCTAAAATAAAGTCGTTGGTCGAGGCAATAAAGGTTTATGAAGTTGCTGGTCGCTTTCGTTACATTATGAAATGTCATCTTGTCTTTTAGCAAGACATGAACAACTCTTTCCCGCCTTTAGAAACAAGGGAAGATAAATTATTTCCTTTTTGTTCATTTGGCCTGAATTGTTTCTCCTCGAGGAAAGGAGAGGGAGGTTTCAGAAATAATTTCCCATCAACTGCCACGTTTCTCTTTTAAACATGAAAAAAAATTCAAAAATATAGTCCGGATTAAAAATTAATAAGTAATTCCATTTCAAGTAAAATGAATGTCACTGACAAAGATCTCATTTTCTGTTCCATCTAGAGTGGAACCCGAAACTGCCAACGACTCTTCCATTATCAGTATTCACTTCCCGCCCCTCAATTTCCTTGTTTCACGACCATTCTCACCCCATCAAAAATTCGCTTTCCTCACATTTTCTTGCGATCCTTATTCCTCGCCAACTTCGACTCAATGCTCATAGCTTTCGAAAACTATCGTATATTAGAGGAATATATTTACAAAAGGTCAGTTATAATTTTCTAACGTGCATGATATTATGATATTATCTTTAATTTCAAGGATTCGTTACAATGAGAAGTTTTTTGCTTTTTATCTTTTTCAAATTTTCATTTGTGTGTTACAGGAATCCCCTCTCCCCGACGTTTTTTACTCTTTATTTTTACTGTTCCTTTATTATGATAGTTTGAGTGAATTTTTCATACGTTAAATTAAACTCAGTTAATTTAAACTAATTTTTAGCGAATTTTTTAAATACAGACACTGGCCAATGAATTAAAAACATATGCAATTTGTTTTAAGCCGTATTTATGATCATATGATTCAAACGTGTACTTATTAAAAAAAAGTTAAAAGGTGAGTCTAATCATAGAACTTGATTATTATCGGGGAAAAGAAGGACTTAATTGACTTCGAAAAGGAACTCATTGTTGTCGCTACGACTGAAACAACGAAGCAACTGACTGAGTTTTCGAAAATGATCCGCAGTCTTTATCTAAAAGGGAGTAACTGTGGCTCTTAGACAATCAATCATGAGTGTGACCATTGGTACGGAGAAATAGGATATCCATTGTACAGAAATCGACAAATGACGTTAACCAAGGTTGTTATCGACCTATTTCTGGCAGAACCAGGAATTAAAGCGGATCCAAATCGGCGTCGTACGCTTAAAGAAAACCCCTGAAAGAACGTTACACGTTATTTTGTACCACTGTAGGAAGAGGATTTGGCAAACCCCATGAAGCAATGGAACCAACATGCTTTTTCAACACAACTCAAGGTTCTCGTGGTTGTCTCGTGGCTATTATGGAACAGGTCCACTAATATTCATGGAAGGTTGGGTGCGTATCACGGACAACCTGAATTTTAGTTTTGACAAAGTCCATTTTGCAATGCTGCATTTATGTCCTGCATTTATCATCTGTAGGATATGTTAAATTGTTTTGTTTTTTTTTTCATTTTAAGGCTCTCTTATTTTTATGTGTTGGATCGTTTATTCATTCTATATTATAAAATTAGGATATTCGTATGATAGGGGGATTAATTTATTTTTTGATTACAATAGTTTTTTTTTTAGTTTTATTGGTTTCTATTGGCTTAACTTCTTGCCATTCTATTCTTTTAGGATATTAATCTTTATGAAAAAATATTAATTGAAGCCTAATGTCCAAGCTGTTGATTGGGCTCTAAAGTCTATTTTAATATTAACTACTATAGCCGTATTTTGTGATAGTTTTAAAATGCGCTTATTATTCCCTTTACTTTATATTTTAGTTTTAGATCCACTTTTAAGATATCTACTATTTTTATAGTGTTATTTGCAATTTCGTGAACGAATAGTTCACCACTTACGATCCGTTCAGGAGTGGCTTATCGAGCACGGAGAGAGCTTCCGACATTTAAGTTGGCCCCTCCAGAATCCACGTCTCAGCCTTACAGAGAATGTTTGGGACACTTTGGAACGACATATCCGACAGCAACATCCTCTTTCAACAAATCTGTGATAACTAAGGGTATGTATGATGAACACCTGGTCTTTCATTGACTTCAACACCTTTTGCCAACTCGTATAAATGCTGTAATTTGGTCGAAAGTGGTCCAATAAAATATTAAAAGGTGTTTTTAAAGCATTGGCCATGAATGTACTTATTAATCTATTAATTTTATCCTCCTGTAATAAAGTTATTTATCTATGCAATATTTATTTCACATAATATTTCACCATTAATCCCGTCTTCAAGATCACTGGGCATATAATTTAGAAAAGCCGAGTTTATGTTCATTAAATTAATTTTTTTTAATATATTATTGTTATCTTTGATTTAAGTATTAAAAATGATCGTTCAAGAATGAGAAAATTTAAATATCATTCTACATACTTTGACGTTTTTTTTTATTGAATTGATAGAATTTTAATCCGATTCATATGGAGGAGATAATAAGAGAATTCTCGAATGAAAAGAAGATATAAGATTTCAAGGCTGACATGATATCTAATCTGACATATGGCAATAAGTATGATCATTGAAAGCAATAATTTTATTCTATTGAACTGTTTCGTGCTGTCAGTTATAAAATTCAAACGCCCTTTGATAAAAATGCGTTAAACAAGAGTTGATTTCTCCTTACAGTTACTCCTTTCGTTAGATTGACTTTGTTAGTGGCTTGGTTGATTAATAGTAAATTCAAAGGTAACGAAGGCAAGCAGCTAGCACCGCACTTTGCTTTTACAAGAACAATTACAAGTTCCACATGTCATCTGAAACTTGAACGATTGATGGTAGTTCGCTGCACGACCTAACCGAAAGCCATTCTAGCGACCTTTTCATGGAAGACAAGCGAGAGATGCAGTGGCCGTTAACTGGTTACGATTATCGACAAATAACCCACGTATAGAAAAACTTGCCTATGCTTTGAAAAACTCACGTATAGAAATAAAAAAAAATTTTTTACCTAATATTTTCTGTTTTTGTATTATGAACGATAACATGGCTACATTGCAACTATTTTAAATCAACTCTTCTTTACTTAAAAAGATCAAAACGGAATAACGAAGTAGAAGAAACTACAGGGTGTCCCATAAGTTTCTATATATAGGAAAAATAATTTTTTTTTATGAAAACCACTTTTATTTACATAATATGCTTTACATTGCTTTCAAATGTGTTTTCATATATAAATAAAATTAATTTTCATTTAAAAATGTTTCTTTTTCCTATGTATGGAAATTATGGGACACTCTGTACACTCTTTCCTAACACAGTACATCTGTAATGTATTTATACTTAAAGAATTGGATATATTATAAATTCCTGTTCACATAAATATCAGGATGTATAACATTTAATGAATCTCTACTCAAAAAACAACTTTAGGATAAAAGAAGTGAAGACAACTTTCCACAACAAAATATTTAATCACTACGGACGACAAAGTCACCTTCATCAGCGTTATACGGTAATACGAGGGTCACTTACAAAGCCATGACAACTATTATTTTTCAACGGAATCCCAGACCACGATCCACGCAGCAATGACATTGAGCCGTATGATACTTATTGATGCCGCTAGATTGATGCCACTCAAAGACGGAAGAGGAAGGGATGCGCGAAATTCAGTTGGTTTTTAATCCTTGTCAAGTACGGATGTGAGTCAATGGTCATTTTAGCGTAAGACATTCAACGAATTCTTTTGTGTCATGTTTTTCCCCGTCGTCAAACAGTTAATGAATCTTATTAAGCCGCTTATCTATGTCGCGCTATCAGTAATAAACGTCCCGAGTTATTGAACAATGCAATCATCCTTCACGACAATCCAACAGCCCATACAGCATACATAGTTAAGACCCGTTTACGGCACTGGAGTTGGAGACCTCTACTCGCCCAATCTGTCACCATACGATTTCGATTCGATTCCGAAATTGAAAACGCCATTGCGTTGGAGATGCTTCCCTACTCGAGAAGACATCACTAACGCAGTGCAACACGAGATTACCAGATTGGACAATGGAGCAGCTGATGATATGGCAGCGAATGATTGATTTCCTTGGAAATTACTTTGAAGGTTCTTAATGCAGACAAATGTGCTAATTGTGCTCAGCATTATTATGGTAGATGATTTTTTTTTAAATTTTGCTCTTCTCCCTTGTCATGAGTAACCCATGTAACAGACATTATTAATGAGTACATTTTGTATTTTCTTACTGTATGTATATTAGGAAATGTTTGTATAACGACACATTTGCCTGCAAAAATAATTGCCATGACTTTGTAAGTGATCCTCTTAAGCTTTTAGGATGTAATATTTAATTGCATTTCTTATATTATTAAATTAAATTATTTAAATTTTGATTTTATGAAAGCCTCCTAAATTTATGTCCATATAATTTCTTATTCCTTTTCTTAAATTAATTTAGTTGGATAATTAATGTCCTTTTAGCATTGAAAGTCACACATACAATCCAACACATTGAAGACTGTGAACATCCTCTTACTGCCAACAAGACAACTAGAAAGTCCTCGAGCATCCTCCGTCTAACCCTGACCTTGCTCCAAGCGACTTCTATTTGTTCGGCCCTCTTAAACATCATCTTTCGGACGAACACTTTCCATACGATGAAGCTGTTTGGTCCTCTTAATCGAAGGGAGAATGAAGCTGTACAAAGGAAAGTCACCCGCTTGGTTCAGGAAGCGCAAAGAATTTTATCTTACTGTTTTTGAGGAGCTTGTGAAACGATGGGACATGTGCTTCAATGTACGGAGAAATAACAGTAGTCTTCAAATCAGTACTCGTATTTGTTTCATTTCCATATCCATTTGTAACTTACTTACTGACTTACCCTCGTAACATTAAATGAATTAACAGATGAGAGAATGAATTTCGATTCATTTCGAATAAGATCCTGAGTAATGAGAACTCGAATAAAAATTCACATTTAAATATGAGTAAAGGTCCATTATTAATCAATAGTAATTAAAATAACAGCTTGAAGTCTTTTTCCCACCTGGTTGGTGCTGGAATCTGTTACTTCGCAGGCAAATGTCTGATGTAGACCTCCATCGTATCCTGCTTCACAGACTACAGCTAGTGACGAATTGGTTTGGTTAATTATTGAACAGTTGTGTACGGGATCAGGAGGACCTGCAATTCAAACAATAAATTTCAGTAAACTTTAACCTTCAATTTTTAGCGCAATAATTTATGAAAAATATATGCATCAATTATAATTACAAGGCACTTATAAATGAAACAGCAATGGTAACATGAAAGTAATGGTTCAAATCATTTAATTACTCTTTTAGACTTCATTCCTTTCAAAAAAATTGGTGGTTCGAATATGAATTTGATTTCTGGTGCTATTTGCTAAAGGCAAAGAAAGACCCATCTACTTTAATAAGATGTATTTTATACTGTTGTATAAAATTAAATTGACAAATACAAAATGAAGTTTATCTCAAGAGGAAAGCAAAGAACTGTAGTGAAACTTGATACGGAAAGACAGTAATCCAACTCAAGACCCAAGTTCTCCCGTCGAAGTAATAACGGTGCAGATTGTCTGGATAATTTTGGGTGTGCATGGTTCTGTCACAACTAGTGGACCAAGACCAAACAGGGAAATTGTAGCGTGATTAGTATCTTCATATTACCTCATTCCAGCGCTGTATTGGCACAAGGCAAGAAGATAATTTCGCATTTTTAGTCGCCACAATGATGTCTCTCTGATCTTGGACATCCTCATCTTTTATATTTTTATGCATTTCTTGAGCATAGTCAAGTTCCAGGATCTTTACAGATGTTAATACGCTGAGTCTATATTTAAGCTGAATCTGGATTCTTCACTGAAGAGAACAGTCCCATTAACTTGGGTCGGATTGATGCTATCTGCACTACTAAGACGATCACATCTTTTCCCTAAGGGTAGGTGGGATGCAGACCATCAGTCTCCTTGCGTAATGGATTCTTTAATGAGGTCATCATACAATTGTTTGCCTTCATACTGTGGTCCAGAGGGGGTTGTCTCGCTGTCGATTCCTTACGACGCCAGGCAATTACAACCAAATCCTGGTCTTTCTGACGTTTTGTGGCTTTTTGATGCCCTTGTTTTGGACTCCTGGTTATTGCAACATTTTTCTGGAATTGACTTCAGAGGTTAAGAGAAGGCGATTGGAAATATTCAGGCACCTTGCTAATTTGGCTTGAAAATGATATTCTTCGACTCTTTCGACTATCCTCCTCGTTAAAAAATTGTCTAAACGTTGTTCGGAGGCATTGTTGTTTCAGAACAAACTTCAGCTATTCATTGAAGAATGTTTCTTACTGTTCCTTTTCTGGAGACGAGATGAATATTTCTATTCTTACTAGACGAGTTCTGTTTGGATATACAAGGTGTCCGAAAAGTCGAGCACTATGATGTATAGCACAGCCCAGAGGCGATGCATTGATAGAACAAAAACGTTTTATAACAAGTGGATCTTTTTACTGCAGAAATTCCACGGAAAATGAAGTTCAACTTGACTTAATAGGAGATCGTAATTCGATGGCATCATTCAGTGACGCCATAAAATGCGCTTTTTCGCCCTTCGGCGAATTTAAAATGGACGTCTGCCATGAACCTCGCTATTGATAGAACTTTTTATTAAGAGCTCGATAAATACCTTCAAATATTAAAAAAAGCCTCCTCAATATAAGAATATCGCCTTGAAAAATGATATGGGCGGCAATAGTGGAGAGCGAGTAAAATCATCCATGTAGATTGCGCTAGAAACAGAAGTGAACATGAACAAGAGCAAGTGAAGTGAAGTGAAGTGAAGTGAAGGTTGCATGAATTTGTCACTATGTGGAGCTTTTTTCAAAATTTTAGTCTGCATTTGCCTCACGCAAGGGAGAACACGTGTCTCGAGGCAGAAAATTTTTGCTGAAAGCGTAAATTCTTGAAATTCAGTTTTCAGCTTTCTGCTTAGTTTTTTACTCAAGTGGGACCCTGGCCTGAGTCTTAACTTTCTGTTGGCTAATTTAATTTTGGACCCCAGCGTAACATTGGGTTGTTCAAAAAGTCATGGCGTTTTTTCCATTCATTTTCAAGATCATTTATTTAATCCAAGAGATGTCTTCTGCTATCTTTCGATAAGTTCCTTGAGCTCCTTCGCGAAAGACTTCCTTTCTGTATTATCGATGAACTGAAAAACGTGCCTTTTCGATAGCGTCATCTTAACGAACGTTTTTTCATTCAAGGAACTTTCCAAGGTCCCAAATAAATGGAAATCTGGTGGAGCAAAGTCTGGTGGTTAAGTCAAAATATGCCATCCAAGCTCTAATAATTTTCCGCGAATCATCAAACTTGTCTGTGTTGCGCGTTGTCACGATGGAACATCAATCCTTTTAGATACGGTATTTTCAGTTCGGTAAATTATCTGTTAAAGCTTCGTTCAATTAGGCGCTTTGTTGCCAACAGACAACCGAAATGATCGTAACATTCCCTGGTAAGAGCTCAAAAAACACCACACTTCTCCAATGCCACCAGATTGAGAGCATTAGAGTGAGAGCTTTAGTCATCAAAACGGAAACGAGCAAACCAATATTGACACTGGCAAACAAAACAGTATTAAGGACGTATTCACGGAACAGTTACGTAACTTTTCACAAGTGCACATATTCTTTCCTTTACGGAAGTACTCAAGTTAAACTTGGCGAAAATGCTCGTGTTAACTCTCCATATCCACACCATTATACCACGTAGAAAGAATACGGTAATTGTTGATCGATCCGCACATCTTTTTCCTTGATGGAAGCTAAAAGCGTCAGCTGTTAAATACGCATGGGCGCATGAATATAAATTTGCGTTCAGTACATTAAATTTACAACAACAACCATCTATAGTGCAACCTAATAGCACTTCTTCTTCTTCTTCTTCCCTACACTATTGCAGTGAAGCCACAAGCATACTATAGAAGAAGAACTATTCCATTGAAAGTCGATATTGATACTGGTAAAAGAAAAGTTAAAAAAATGCTTATGTTTTTCTTTTATTATTCATAATATAAAAAGAGAAAGAAGGTAAGAGGAAGAGAGCTACATTTAGATTAAATTTGCCCTTGTCAAATCCAATCAAATCATTTTTGCATTAGAATTCGATTCCTGCAACAGCTAAAAACAAATAAAGCTCAAAAATTCATTTCAATTTCAAAATTCAAATTTAATTTGAGATCCAGTACTTTTTTTGCTTTACGCTTATTTGCTTTTTTTGACTTATTAAGGGAGGATAGATTGATAAACGTATAAATTAAAAGTTTCTAAAAAATTTATCTTGAAGTGCAAACTTAAAAGAATTTATTTAAAGACAGGAAACGATTAAGAGAGAAAGAAGAAGAGAGGAAAAAAATGGAAATATTCTTTCCGAAATGTCCTCTCTAAGTTTGCGTTAGGTCTTATGTTCAAACATCAATTAACGAAACGATTTGAAGCCAAAACACGGGGAGAGCAAAGGAAATGAAAAGAGAAAGGAGAGAAAGAGAGAGACCGAAGGAATCGAATGCATTTCTCTGTGTGGGTCTGTGTGCGCGTGTGCGTGCATATGATGGGGGTAGTGGGTGGAAGGGTGATTGGCAAGTGCCTTGGATCGGCTCCAACTCCCCTTTCTGATTAGAGTGGGAGGGAAAGGCAAACGCGTAATTTTAAGTTCTCTCCAAGCGTTGATAATCGGAGAATTTTTTTTTATTCTTGCAAGAAGCGGAAATGAAAAGGAGAGCAACGAATAATGGACTACTCTCACATAAAACGTTTAAAAAAAGAAGCACTAAAAACAAACAAACAAACTAGTTCTTCCTTTATATTCTTTTTTGTTCCATTCAATAAACACAGGGCTGCTCTGACTGAATAAACAGTTTTGAAATTAAGAAAACACAAATTAAAGAACTTCAAAACTTCTTCCGGAAAACTTGCAAAATATAATTCAATCGCTACGATATAAAAGTTGTTTTAGAAAATATTTCAAAGAAACCTTTCAGCAATTCATTCACCTTCCGAAAGGATTTTTCCTCTCTTCCGCGATTTTCATGCGCTTTGTTCGAAGCCCTTTTTTAATGTCTAAAGAAATTTCACGATCTCAATTCCACCAACTTTATTGGAAAGAGACTTGAATTGCGGTTTTTACTCTTATGTTCAATTAAAATTTTTCGTTTCCAGCAGGAGATGTTTTCTCCATTCAGTTTACCATGAACTACTCACAAGTCAATGGATTTTTCGAAGAGCACACTCTCCATTCAATAGTTTATGAAAATTCACTTAACAAATCTAGTTTATGCGATAATTATATTGCAGTGCATTAATTCTACGCGGGAAATTTAGGAGTACCGACTTCATGATCCGCGAGCACACTCTCCTGTTGCTTAATATGAGAACGCGGTTTTAATAGGCTCTCTAAGAGTAGTCTTACGTCATTAGTAAACTGAATGAAAATGCTGTCGCCGTAGATCTTCTCTTTCCATCGGAGTAATTCAAATATTCGTATTATTCAAATTCCTTTTCATAATTGGTGTCTAAATATTTTTAGTACATTGCCTGGCCAAAAAAATGTCGCGCATTTAAATATTTAGTTGAACCGCCTTTCTTTTGGATGATGGCGAGCATTAATTTTTTGCCCAGATCCTGAAGTTACACCGGACTAACAAATTCAACCTCAGATCACACACGGTCTCCACAGTCTTAGAAGTGGGTACTACGCATGACGAATCCATCGACTCGTGCGATTTTCTTCTTAACCTGATGCACCCATTACTCTGAAATATGGTAAACCTGAATTCATCAGACCACCAAACGCTTTCCCACTGGACCACACTCCAATTTTTGGCTCCCGAACAGTAATAGTTTTTTTTTTTTTTTTTTTTTTGCTATTGTCTGATAAGTCTTTTAAGTTCCCGTTGCATTGTGCTCCCTTGACTCCCTTGTTAAACTTTCCCGCCCGTTTGCCTTCATTATGCGTTTTAATGATCTCCGGTCACGAATTTTTCTGACCACAGTTACTCCTCGAGGATGATGTTTCTGATCTTTCTTTCAAGCTTTAATAATGCGTTGACCAGTTCTTACTCCAGTCCCAGTAATTGGCGCAATATCTTTGCTTGTGTTCTCTGCTTGGAATAGCCAACAAATGTTCCGATCTGAAACTCAGTGACTTCTTTTCGGTGCTCCGTCCACAGACATCTTTCTTCCAAACAAATGAAGTGATAACTAATGCAGTACAAGTTAAAGGAACTATTGACTGCTCAAATTCGACATGACTGCAGTAGTAAGCGTGTGACTAGCTCCTTAGTATTTGTATATTGAATAATCGAAGGCGAATGGTTTTGTTTTGGCCAAGCAGTATATAAATTACAGCTATTAGCATTGTCATCTAAAGAAATTCATCTTCTACAATGAAATCACATGTCTAAATGACACTCTAAGGAAAATTTTCATTACTTTTAAGAGAAGAATTTCATATCAGTTCCAACAACTCTGTGTATCTGAATTTTTTAATAGATTTTGTTGATATCATTGCATGCGGAACCGCCATTGTAAATGAATGACATACCGTACATCATTAAGATAAAATGATTGGCACACAAAGAAAACTCAAGTTATACTCCATACATCGTCAAAATGAATGACTGAATGACCGGCTATCTTTCCAAATTTGTACTAACCTTCGCAGATATTGGATATGAGCGCCCTTATGACATGCTCAACGTGAAGATGATAGTCTACCTCGTCCTATATCCGTCGCAGCACGTCTGGCGTAATCGTCTATAAGTATGCAAATTCCTGAGGCCACACGTTAAATGGCACACCATTAGCCCTAGTAGGACATATCTAATTCTCGCAGCTGTTCATTGGATACTGTGGACGTGCATTTGAAAATCTCGTGAGATGGTTATTATGGACGTCATGTTTGCAACTCTCATCACCCAATATATTTTTTTCCTGCATGCTGCCGCCATTTTCAGTAACGCGGACCTCTAGTGAGCAATAAGGATATGCAGAGTTTTTTCATTTTCTGATTAAAATTTGGAGAGATAACCTATGTTGTGGGTCCATTTGGCGATATATTAAATATAGCCTTGGTGGGCCAGTTTTTTTTTTGTATATTAAACAATTTTGACTTTTCCTGTATTTAGATGAAATTTTGAGAACCATAGTATTTTAAATAAACCACGAGAGGCTTTACCATTACGAAAAGAATTGCTAAATAGTAAAATGAAAATGACGACAGAGATTGTTACTGGTGGTCCTTGCATGAATCAAGTAGTATCGGAATTTCCTGAGCATTCTTAAAATGTTTTATAAAAATTACGGTAGTAAGATGTATACGACTCCTGAGAGTATTTCGTGTATCTAACTGATCATCAGTTGTTAGGAGCAGAAGTAACCGAGTAAAGATTAAGCCTCCAGACATTCTTAAGACATATTAAATTCTTTACAGAGTTAATCTTTTAACAAGATCTTCTTATCTGAAGTCTAACTATAACATTACTTTTCTTTTCCTTTGCTCGCGCTTTCTCTCGCTTTCTTAATTGGTTTTAGATTAACTTTCTAGCAAAGATACACTTTTCAGGGCGGCGTTCTCTCTCTACTTCCGGGAGACAATCTCCATTCTTCGACAATATTTTCGTCACGTCGATCATTATTGTAAGTGAAATGATACGACAGTTTCCTTTCTTCGTCGCCTTTCACGCCCAATAAGCTTCGTGTTATTTCCTTTCCTCTTTCCTGGTTTTTCACGACATCTCTGTCTGTCTGTCGGTCCGTCTGTCCGTGTGTTGGTCCGCCGTGACATAAGCGGCGAGAAAGGGATATTTGTTCCGCATCGATCTGCCAATCGATCCGAGCCAAGACTCTTTCGGCTTCCATGATTTAAAGATAAAAACAGCGTCTCCTTTGAGTTTTCGATGGCGCTCAAGCCTTTGGCTTTCGAGAGCAATAGGGCGGAAAAATTCCAATGACGATTTCCAAAGCAGCAGGCTTTCTTTCTTTATTTCTTCTTCTTAAAAAAAGAACATGTAAAATAAAAAAAAGGAGTGAATTCTCTGACGATGTTATTTCACCCCCCACCCCCTACAGCCGTTGACGGAACAAGAACGGTAATCGAGGAGAAAAGAAGATGGAAAGATAGAAAAGTGAACGAATGGTTTATTCTTTTATGACCGAATGGCATTTAAAGGAAGAGCCAGTGCATAAGTTACTCTGGATCAAAGGAGATATTCACTTTGTTCTGGTTAAAGAACTGGGCAATTCTTTTGCAGTCGATTACTATTCACTTAGATTACTTAAGAAAATTTTTAAACTACTCTTTTATGCGTGCATCTTTATTTCTGAAGATGCGCATGTTTCTAATCGTGAGCTGAATTAATGATGAGAACCGATTTGAATAAAGTTGTTTCTCATTTCAGCATTTCCAACTAGCGCTAAGTACAGATGACTACGAACTTAAATTGATTTATCAAGTGAAGCACGAATTGTTTAGTTCTCAAAGTGTTTAACGGCAAACAGTTTCCAAGGAGTGGTCTCGCTAAAACTAAATAACAAAGTTTCTTGAGTTAGGACTAGAAAATCCTTTTATAGAATTCAGGAATTCTTTCAAGCTAATGAATTCAGACATTTCATTTGATAAGTGGTTTACAGAAAGGATCATGCTAATATTTGTGAGCAAGGGATAGTAAATTCCGCGGAGAATGGAATGCCCAAAGGAAAAGACAGTAAACAGATCTGCAAACTGAAATCAAATTTTTTCGCCCAAGCTGTACAAATTCGTACTCACCATCTATCAATTAGGGAGAACCTGCATGAAGTAAGTTGATGAGTTCGTTAACGGTAGGCAAATCTGCTAGAAAGATCATAGGCAATTTTTTTTCTGTTCTTTCACCATCGCCCATCATATAACCTATTCAATGGCTAGAACTGTAAACAAAAAAATTACTTTCTCTAATGCACATCTGAACTCTCAGATTGGTTTATGTATAGAGTGACAAAAGTTGTTAACAAACTTTTGTAAAGTTTCATTTGCTCCTGTGTCTGCAGAGACGTTTAATTTGTGCTTTAAAATGCATAATCCAAACGCAGGATGCTTACAAATGATTGCAATTGTATGACAAAATTGCAGTGGGTTTGCAGATCAGGTATAAGAAATTACGGAACCGACGGTGGAGATGTGGCGGAGCATTGTCGTTTGTAGCTGTGGCATATGAGAATATTCAGGCTCGCCCAAATACGAGTAGGTATAGCCTATTCTTCCGCAAATAAAAAATCGGACCATAAATTTTGAATTTTGAGAAGGTGGGCAATAAAAACAATGCTTAAAATATCCTTCTTTTACATAACCAAACGTCTTCATCACACTGCATATAAGAACGGCTGCAAGAAATTCACTAAACCTATGTAATCATTTGCAGGGATATACAGAATCCGCCAAAAATATATACATACTTTGTTTGATACTATCTATAATTTTTTCCATAACAGCAAAATCGAAAGCTTACATCCCAATATTGAATGAAGACGATCCCAATAAAAGAAGGCCACAACTCCCACCTAGACATAGGAGATTACTTGAAAAGAATTTGCTAGGAAAATGCATAGGAGCAACTGTTCGCCTTATTCAAAAGTATCTCAACGCTTATGATAGTCACTTTGATCACCTGTCATAATGTAGAAGTCAAAGGCGACTTATATTCATCGCTTGATGCCTGTAGGAATTTAGTGTTACAACTTTTATATAGTTTTTTACCCTTTTGCTGATGTGTGTATACATTATTTTGAGGGACTCTGTATAACTTATATATTTATTCATCAATGTGCATTTGTGAACTCTTATCGAGCCTTATTGACAGAATATACCATCTTAACACACAGAGCATGGTGACAAAATAACAAATCGATTAAAAATCTTTATATCTCGATGGCAATATTACACTGAAGTTCTAGAAAAAGTGGTACAGACGAGTCCATTCAGAGTACAGTTCATTCCAAAAGCGTTTTCACTTGCTTGGCAGGAGTTGAGCTAAGCGAAGTTGATCGGTTATAAAGTCTGGTAGTTTGAACGAACATCGTAGAAGTTTAAAATGGACTTGTCCGTCAAAGTAGAAACAGGGATCAGGTTTGTGACTGCTGTGAGCGAATTACAGCACTTTTAACTGAAAAGATTAATCGCTGGTTTTTATTTCAGTAAGATAGACTTTGCAGATCAAATATTTAACGCACTCATTAAAAAGAAAGCAATAAATATTTAAGAATATCTCAAGAATGTTCGATGAGGGTTTATCCTACGTAAAATCTCAGATGTTTAAATTATTAATAAAAATAGGAACGAAAACTCCACGGCCTGAATTCGAACCGGGAACCTTCGAAGAGCTGAAGTTTCCCGGATCAATCCAAGCTGTGAAATTTTCTTTCCTATTTAGTTTATTTATTTATTTTTTCTGTATTCCGAACATTGATATTTTTACTTAATACATTTTAAATTCTGTAATATTTTGATACCGAAATTGTTCATGCCGCCATATATTATGCTTATATTATGCTCGTATTTTATAAGAAAACGAAAGCCATTACGATATACCCTATAGTAAACAGCATATTGTATACCGCATGAATATATGCTTTTTCATATATTAGATAGGGTATTGTTAAATATGTAACATATATATTATTCTATCCCATCATGGATGAGAATATAATTTTGTTTGCCGATACGTTATTTTTTTAAGCATAAACTCAGAAGGTATTTTATTTCGAAAGATTGGTAGCTATTCCCTATGAAATACCATAATAGATTTATACTTTATATATTAATATTTTGTTAAATATGCAGCCCACTTAAAGTTAATTTTCTACTACTGATTATTTTATGAAAAACATCTAATGATTTAATTCGTGTATTTGCCATTTTATTGTTGAGCTTGCTTTGCCAACTTATCGCTTACTTCTTCGTGTAGTTTTCACATTATTATAGTGCATTTGTGCTAAAATAATAATAATAATACACATTGATTTATTAATAATAAAGAAAAACTTTCCTAATAAAGGCTCAAAATCAGATTTCAATTACAAACTGTAAAATAGTTTGACATCACTCATTATGTCTACCTATCCTTGTTGCTAAGAAACAATAAATGGCATCGTCCAACGTGATTCGAACTCGACTTCTTTCCTGAAACGATTAATCTCACTGGTTTAATGTATTGCAAGGAAGCCGAACATCATTCACCTAAGTGAAAACGCTTTTGGAATGGACTGTACAGTCGGCTACAAAAGTATCTAGCCACCTTGCAAGGTTGTTTCTATGCAGACTGGACACAAACATCGCCCCTATGCATTTCAATCGTTTCGCCCGCTAGTGCGTATATAAAGCGTCAGACATCTATGGAAGTTTCTAGAGCTGTTTCCACCGTGTTTTCACCGGCAGGTTATCAAGATTTAAGCGAACTTGAACGCGGTATAATAGTTCGAGCTCGTGAGCTAGCTCAGAGCATTTCGAAAACAGAGGCAATGTTTGGATTTCCATAAGTAAAAGAACTCCGACAAAACTTCGAATTGATGAAAGTACTGTAGTTGTAAATAGACACTGGGTAAACGTGACCAGCATCGGTCGGCAGGAATAGTTTTGCCTTGACTCAAGTAAGATCGGAATTAAATACTGAAGTCTTAACAAACATCAGCATAAAGCATATCAGCATTCCCTTCACGAATGCACGACATATCAGATCGGCCTCAGTGGCTCAGCGGTTGCGTGATCGCCTCTGATGCCCGAGTACGAGGGTTCGATACCGGCCGAGGACGACGAGGATTTTTCAGGGGGAAATCCTGAGATCACGCACTTCCTTCGGAAGGGAAGTAAAGCCGTTGGTCCCGTGTAGTCGTTTGCCGGCTGCACGTTAAAGAACCCTTGCGAGGCAAAATTTACGGCCCCTACAACGCCGTCCTGAAATGACCATAGCAGTTGAAAAGGACGTTAATACCAAATAAACCAAACCAACGGCATATCAGCATTCCCTTGATGAATGCACGAAACACAGCTGGGTTGAGACACTTGCTGACTAGAACACCGCCTGATACTATTGTGATCGGAAATGGTTAGCTAGTCTGATGCATTTTCGTGGACTCCTTCATGTCAGTTGCAGATGCTCTAACAGTGACCATTAAAAATACCAAGATATAGTAGGTGCTAAATACTGCTGTCATATTTACGGATACCAGCCACACAAGCCACAACAGGCAACCACGTATTTTTGTGAATAAGGCAGATGCATGCTATTGAGGAAGAGGCCCAAAAGCTATTATCGAATCATATCAGGTATCTTGAGTCGCGTTCCCGATTGTTTCAGGCCGATGAAAGGAACCGTGTATGGAGAAGACCTCATGAAGCCATGGGCCCTGCACGACCTTATGTTAAAGATGTGTTCATGCTGACATTCAATGAGACTCCTTGTACTCTACAAACGCTATATATATGTGCCCTTTCAAATTTGGGAGTCTTCCTTTACTACCTAAGTCACCAGAACCCATCTAGAACCGTCAAGGAACAAATAAATCCAACAGAATTGTGGATCGCTTTACCTACGTAATACTTCCGGAAGCTCATATTTCTGCAGTTATATGCTCGCGTGGGGGACCAACCAGTATTAGACTTATATACCACGTTTTCTGACACTTCAGTCAAAATTTACTTTGTTACTATATAAATTAAACAATTTAAAAAGAATACTTATTAATGATACGATAACAAGAATAAGGTTTTTGTCTTTGAAATTTTGTCTTAATGATTTCCAAACGCAAGCATTTTACGAGTATTTTACCAGTTTTAAAAAAATATGTTATGTTTTCTATGTAATTAAGTCTGAAATAATGATAATTTGCAAAACATTTGCTTATCATTAAGGCAATGAGTGGTGAAGAGCAAAATAAATATCAAGATTCTAATGCAAGGTAATTGTTGAAAGAGTCTATTAAAGGCTCACTTATTTTAGTTTACACTATGAAGCAGTGCTTTCACGATCACAAAACTTTATGGTGACGCTTGTCAACTAATAAAAATCATTCAAGTTTCACTTTATTCGTAAATGATGCATCACGAAAAAAAAAAACAAGCTTAGTAGAAATATAACTATCCTGAGCTCGACAAATACACTCTTGTATTCTTGATGGAACTGAAGCAAAAGGTTTGCGAGTGTCATCTTCATTCCATACTGAAGCTGTTCTTGAAGATTTTTAACTGAAGCTGCTACAATTCGCAGATATTTTGGTTCAACAATACAAATGCATAGAGTGATCGCATCTCTTTACTAACTTGATTGGTTGCTATCATTAAATCTTTTCCGAATGTAATGATACTTTAGTCACCGGATCCTTATTAGGTGAAATATGTCACCATAAATATTACTGAATGTACAAGTATTGCTTCATGACTATATAGCATTTTGCATTTTACAGCAGAAGCAGAAGTCCTTTGTTTCTTTCAATTTCGTCGACTGACTCCCGCGAGCCTTGATTTGTTTTTAAAAGGCCTTGGTGCCATTTAAAAACGAATCTATTTACCTCCTTCACCGCTTATTATTATTGAGCCGAATCTTTTGTGGGTTGCTTTTCCCTCTTTCTCTCTCTCTCTCTGTGTGACCGTGCGTGTGTTTTCAAAAAGGTGAGGGTTAGAAAGGCAAAAGAGCACGGTGGTTGGGAAGAGAGAAAGGACATATACCCACACAAACACACGCACACACACAAAGGGTGACGCTAAATCGGCAGGGGTGTGGGGAATGGGAGGGCGCCTCAGTCGGCGAGAGAGTTTGCAATTAACAAGGCAAATAAAACGATGTTTATTTCGAAAGCAGAACGTAACGAGAGGGGGAGTTACGGTCGACAGGGTTTTATCGTCGGCGTTTCGAGCGAACACCTCACCTGCGGGCACGAGGAGAAATGTGCATGGAGCAAGCTGAACTCCCATGGCATTAGTGCCAGAGCAGGAAAAAGTACCGAAGTCTCTTTCGGTCTGCGGCTTGTATGTCAGCACGCTGCTCGTACGTTCCGACATGATGATGACGTGGCGGTGATCCAGGAACTCAGTCATGTTATTGAATTCCCATTTGAAATTAACCTGAAAGAAAAAAAGAAAATTGCTATTTCAACAAAACGTTGTTGACATTGCAGGAACAAATAATTACAAAAATACTGGAAAAAATCAATGAAAACAGGTTGTGTGTGACTAAATTTCCATTGTGCTTTCAAAAAATTAAATCGATAACCAAGAATGCCGCACAAAAGCAATTAAGTTAATTCAAACACGCAATCGATCATGTTACCAGCGTGTTGAGAAGTACACTTACCATTTTGAGAAGACAAACGCATGAAGTCAGCGAAACAGCTTCACTATGAGACAATTATGTCTGATGCGATTTAGCAATAAATCAGGGTTATGCGACAGTATGAGAAAAATAATTTTACCGTAATATGCCGCAGAAGAGTCTATTTAAACAAATTGTGTTATTTTATTCTATGGTATTTTAATCTTTACTTTAATTCGTATTGCTAATAGATCCTGCAATATTTATTTAGTAGCGGAAGAATGAAACTACATTTTTTTGACGTAGAAGATTAAAATTCGGAATGTAGCTTACTATGAGTATGTTCTAATTCACTGTTTAGTTTGGTTAAATTGGGCCAATTAAGAGGATCGGAATTAAGAGGATGGGAGTAAGAGGGTCCATATGGTCTATATGGTGTGATATGTAATGGAGTGAATTCAGTATGCAGATACCTCCAGGCAAGATCTACATTACTATGAAGTTTGGGCCAGATTGTCTAAATAAGAATCGCAGTCGTGGTGGGAAACGGTTACGTCGTTTTTAGAACTATTAACGCATTCATATAGCAACATATGACATAAATATATCATTCGTTTGAACATGATGAGAAACGAAAGACGGTAGATTTCTTTTTCATTTTCTATATACTACGTTCGAGAAAATCAAGGCATACGTTCTAGTTAAAAAACACGGATAAAAGCATGGATGAAATCAAGGCATTAATTTCTTGTTTTGAATCAACATGGATGGAAACTACCCAAAATAGACAATACCATAAAAGTTCGATTTGAGACCCACGCTTCTATTTGTAAAAACGGTGTTGACTCCTCGGCCATTAATCGAGACAGGCTTCTATTCAAGACCCGACATAAGAGCTATTCACAAAAAACTACCACTTTTAATGCATTTTGAACTCCAACTTAGTAAAAAAATTATTAAAAACGAAATTTTAAGGTTTTACATCATAAACTACAGAAATTTGCTTGTAGATATTATTGTCTTCTGTTTAGGAATCTTATAAAGTTCTTCATCATCTAGCTATCAGTTTTGGCTATCTAGTCTTAAACTAGCATTATAGGCAGAAGACTTAATCCTAAGGCATTTGTGCATGTCCCTAAGAGATATTTTAAGGGCACGGAAGGGAAGGCTAGGCTCCACACAGCCACTAAATACTTTATCCAGAAGCACAGGTGTTGGATCCTCTGACAATGTGCCCTTAAAGCAAGAGAGAGTGGTCTGCAGTCTCAGCAGTTGTGAATATATCTGGTTAGTTTCAGGATAAAGGGTTTAGTATTGGTGGTGCTTTGTCTGAAGCCTGAACTTGTTAACCGCTGAAGTGACAACACGCTCTTGCCTTAAGGGCACACTGTCAGCGGGATCCAACGCATGCGCTTCTAGAAAAGGGGTCTAGTGAATTCAACTTGTAACGTGGTTTCTATATCCCAACATATCGCCCTTAATTCGAGACGAGCTTTTAGCTGAAATGTTTAGATAAATACTCGGCCTCAAATCGAGCTTATACGGTAAATCTTCATAAACAAGGGTAAGCCAAGAGATAAGTGGGTAGCGTCTAAATACCAAAGACCATTTTTAAATCAGTGCACATTTTATCCGGTAGATGGTAGCATATGTAAGGTAGAAAGTACACGCGGTATCCCTGTAACCAGCGCAGTGAAGAAGAGTCTCGGTTGTGCGTTTACAAGGGGCCAACAGCATTCACGGAGGAAGTACATCACGAAATACGTCCCATGTACAGTAAAAATTATATGTCACGGATCCAGGAATTCAGCAGAAGGCGATGAAGCATTACAATTTGGGAGCATCCTCGTCGTCTAGGTTTGCATCCGATGCCATAGTGTAGTATGGATCAAATGATCCTTGATGACCGACTAGTGACGATGGACTATGTGGTTCATGCTGTATGTTGATCTCATGGAACCGTAATTATTTTGGATGACAATGCCTGTCCTCAAACAGCCACAAAACTCAGGAAGTGAACAGTAATTGGGAACACTTAGATCATCCAACTTATAGACCCGACTTCTTTCCAGTGATTTCCATCTGTTTGGTTCCCTGGGTGTCAAATTTCGAAGATGATGTAGCCGTAGCCCAAGAGATCACTCATTGGGTGCGATAGCAGGCACAAAATTTCTTTGCTGATTGCTTTCAAGGACTTCTAAAGCGATGGAATAGGTGTCTGAATGTAGAAAGCGATTACGTTGAAAGTGAAATAAATTTCAGTGTCAACATACGTACAAGTATGTACTTATTGCCTTATCCTTGCATATACCAATATCGGATAATTGTAGTAAGTAGTTTTGAATAAAAGGTTAAAGCATTTTGAATATGGGAAGAGATTATGAACGTACACAATGTGCCGTATTGGTATCTTATGAGCGAAAACATTTATGGAGCTCGATGTCGGAAATGCCTTGAGTACCCTTGTCACGGCGGCGTTGATTGATATCGGTTCCCTTTCATCGACATTTTCAGTTTCGGAAACAGGAAATAAACAGAGGTGCTGAATCTGGAGTGTAAGATGGATAGTCCAGAAAGCGCACTTGTTTTCGAATCAGAAACTGCTTGACGGCGACAGTCTTATGCGAGAGTGCATTTTCATGCAAGAAACCAGCTCGGGCTCTTTGTATTCGGGTCTGGTTCGTAAAATTCTTCCCTGAAAATGTTCCAAAACAGCCAAATAGAATTCGTCAGAAACCGGATGACCCTCTGGAATAAATTCTCGATGAACAATGCCTTTGGAATCCTAAAAAGAAACGGACCTTCGTTTTGGTTCGTGATTTCAGAAAAAGCAGTTTCTTAGGTTTCGGTGAGCTAGCAACTTTCACGCGATGCTCTAGCGTTTATTTGATGGATTATACTGGAAACACCATGACTCATCTCTTTCAAAGCCAAGAATTTTTTGATTTTTAATGATGTACTTTACAACGTGCGCTCTTTCTTCATTCGTATTGTCACATTTGAAGAATTCACGCACTTTCTGCCCAAGTTTATCACCGTTCGACGACTTCGGACAACCTAGTCGTTCATCAACGTTCAATTCTCTCGGCCGTCTTTGAAACGTCCAGACATCCACATACTTGTATATGAAACATAATTGTCGCCCTAAACTTCCCTGTGCATTTAAAATGTTTGCGTGGCCGTTTTCTCCAAATCTAATGGTGTCTCTTTCCCTTATTATTTTAGTGACAACGCTTACCAACTTACTGCCACTAATTTATTGAAATGTTAACATTTTCTAGCTCAAAATAAGCTTATCGACAAAACATTATTTCTCAGGAGCTCTGTGTATGCAATTTTTTATATAGGACAGTCAAAACTATGACAAATAATAAACATTGCGGTAGTCAAAATTATCGAACGATTACTTGAGTTAATAATCTATAATTCAAATGAAGAGAAATAAGATGGCTTTTAAATTCCTTTTATAAACGCACTGAATGATCAATTTAAAGCGGACACCTCTAAAAGGTGTGCTATACATAAAGCCATATGTCAAAAGCACTAATAAAAACGCCAATACAGATCATGAAGCTGTTATTTGTCGTAACAACCGAACAGTGTCGTAACATATTACACCTCTGTGGAATTCACCGTCCGAGCATCTCAGCGAATTCCATAGAGATGTAATGATAGGCTGTCATATCGGCAGCCTGAGGGTACATGCCATAGGGTGTAAGTTGATCTTGCCCGAATCAATAACGGATGATATTATCCAAAAGTGGAAACCCACAGGAGCGGAAACGCAATGTCATGGCAGTGGTAAAGCACGCACTTTGATAGACGTGACGCACGTAGGTTGGCACGTGAAAAACGCGGCGTGCAACAAACAGCAATGCAAATACTCGAGGCCCTAGAGTTCTTCGGGAGCTTCATGCTCTAATAACTCTGATGGCACTGTCATAAAATATGATTAGTGAAATCAATGATTAAGTCTAATCTCATTTTAAAGAGATTACATGGGCAGCTGAAGCTCATTATTATAATGCAGATGCGTTATTTTCATTCAAACGTCACAAAGAGCAATAAAACAGAGAGGGTTCGAGATAATAGGTTACGAAGATCGGGCTGCTGCCCATAATTCGAAGATCACCATTGTCAACGCGAAAGGCCGTCTTGTCTGGTGCAAAAGAAGACTTTGTCTCTCATTTATTGGAATGAGGTGGTGTGGAACTTTGAGTCACACTGATCCCTTTTCCAGTCAGATGGACAAACCTGAATGAGCGTAACGAAGGTGAACAACAAGTACAGCATCTACCTGAGCTCGTGTGATAGTAGTGTAATTATCTGCTTTTATAGTTTGATCTTAGCCCACTGATTGTGATTGATGGAATCATGCATGTCTAAGGCTGTCTTGATAATTGAGTAATTTATATGATTCCTACACTGAGCCTTCAGTTCGGTGAAACTTCAGGAGAATAATGGACATTGCCACGAAGCACGAGCTGTTACTGTCTAATTTGAAGAACTGAACATATAAGTACGGGATCATTAGAAAACCTCTGGAATCAAATAGAAAACCGGATTCAACCACGAGAAAGATACACAGAAAAGCGTCATAAACTGGTCGAGACTTTAGTAGGCTGTTATTATGTAAAGCACCATTCCTTATTTGAGCTTATAAGATAATAATTTACCATTTAAAAAAAACATTCTCCTATGCTTTCTTAATGTAGACACATGAATTTGTCCCGATATCTACAAAGAGGGTTTTGTTGGTTAAAAGAATAATGTTATGTTCTTTAATAACTTAAGGGCATCGTCACTAACTCTGATTACTGAATTAATGATTAAGTCTAATCTCATTTTAAAGAGATTTCATGGGCAGCTGAACCTCATTATTATAAAGCAGATGCGATATTTTCATTCAAATATCACAATGAGGTAAACAGAACGGACAGGGCTCGAGATAATATAGTGTATAGGACACTATAATGGGTAATGATTTTTAAAATTCGAGCGGACCATGGAATCTCAATGAATATTTATGATTAAGCCTAAATCTTAATGGCCCATGATAAAAGACAATTTAAAGTGGCAGTTTGCAGAGTTATTCTTAAGCGTTAATGCCGCGTTAAAAGCGTTTGACAGGGTATGCGTTTTAGGGCGAAACTTAAAAGGTCGAGTTTGCTTGTGTTTTGGCTATAATTGTGTCTTTTATGATCCGGAGGATCATCCTTCACACCCGATATCGCCGTGATCAGCGTAATTGCCCAGAAAGCATCGACGTTTCTGATGTAAAACAATTTCATTAGGAGTTCCCTCGGCTGCTCGTCTCGCCAGTTTAATGGCGGTGGGCACTGACGATCGACAGGTCTATTAATACTGGAGTCAGGTAATGAGGCTGGTGCCATCAAAGAAAGCAGAAGCAACAGACGCCGCTGGCTGAGCACGTGCATACACACCTCGGTCGCCCCCCCCCCTCCCCCCGATTTTGGTTCTCGTCTGGCGTTTCACACTTTCGTGTCACCTTTGCAAGCGCCTCGTCGTCACTCAAAATCGCCATGGGAACCGATTCAGGAGAAGAATTTTAAAGCACGAACGAACGAGCTGGGAAGGAAACACCGATTCTTAAGGGATATTTATTGTATCTGGCATAAACAACATGAATAGAATCCCTACAATATAAAATGTTTGTTTCTCAGTTGCATAATGACATTAAAAAGCAAATAAAAAATAGAGTGAATGGAAATTCTAGAATTTAACGATCCTGTGAACAGGTTACCCTGGAGATGGAATTTGAAAAACGCGAACGTGAAGCCATAAGTGTTCGAACTTTATGTAAGAATCAATGCATTCAAAAAAGAAAATTCAAAGAGAAAATCCCTCCAGATTGGATGGCTTAAAAAAATGCTGCGGTTATAGCACGTTTGTTCGTGGTATTCACTACTTTAAAAATTGACGCCACTCCATGATTTTGCGGTATATAAATAGATTATAATACTTATTACCATAATTATTATTGATTAAATTTACTTTTAGGGTTTTATTAAAATACTTATTTAATAATTTATTTATATTCCATACTTGTGGCTTCAATTTGTTTATGAAAAATTTCTTCATCATTTGGGATTATGTGTCAGACTACTTTCATTGTAATAACATCGCTCGTGACTCATGAAATGTCATCAACATTTAATTCTATGTATTAATTCTATCTAAAATTCAGAAAGACCTGAAGTTAGTCCATTTTCTAAAAGGGTGTTATTGTCTTTGAATATTTTAACCCAAATTCGTCATCTTTTGCTTTCTGTGTTTCAAAAGAAAATAGATTGCTTTAGTTCGGTTAACTTTTCAATCAGTTAAGTGCTTATTACTATGTACAAAAAGTCCATTTGAGGTTAACATTTACAGAATATTCTCTTCCTTTAATTTATGTAACAATGCTTTTCGAATAAAACAGAAATAAAACTCGTTCCTAAATCTTCACAAAGGTTAAAATTTAATATTCCGAATTATTTTTTCGTGTATGGAAGCTTTAATCCGATTTCAAGATCGGTGCTTTAGATATTCAAAAACCAAGTATCCGTGGCTTATTCAGACAATTTCAGACTTCATTGTCTCCACAACTACCAACACCAAAAGTAACGAGTGTTCATTCATTGTACAGTCAACCAAAGGAAATAATCCACACGAGTTTAATACTTAATATTACATTTCATGCTAATGTGTTGTTTTAATAGCTTTTTTAATTATAATTATTTAAATTTAATAATCTTAATAATGTTAACTCTAAATGTAATATTAAATTATTAAAAATAAATTAATATTGAAAGGGTAAAACTTAGAATAAAATTCAAGTGTGGATTATTTCCCTTTGATGACTGTACAATACAATTTTAATTAGATGCTGACACTGCTAAGAAGGTTGTAAAAGTTGTATTATTGATTTTAAAAAGATTTATTGTGATGTTTAATAATGGGCAGACACGTTGATTAAAAAGCTGGCAATGTGACGTACGATCGCTGTTGACCGTCTGCCACGATATTTTATTTTCTTAACAAGAAATTAATCCTCCCGAGGAAGGTATAGGAAAGTAGCGGAAGCGCTGAGATCATCTATTTTTATCCTTTTATCTGCACTTTTTAACCATCCCCTATTTTTTAATCGAAAAATTGATTTTCTCGAACGTAGTATTTAGAAAATGAAAAAGAGCTCTATCTTCTTTCGTTTCTCATCATTTCCGATCGAATGTTATATCACAAACCTTACGTTGCCATAGTTCTAAAGACCAAGTGACTGTCACCTCCACAATGCCAACCCTATTGGGACAATTTTGCCCAAACTTCTTAGTAATGTAGATCTTGTCTAGAGGAATCTGCATACCGAATTCCATTCCTTTACATACCTAAATATACGTAAGCCTTTTGGTTTCCTCTAACTCCCACCCCCGAAACTCCGACCCCATTAGGCCAATCAAAACCAAACTATATAGAGAAGCTACATTCCCAATTTCAACCTTCTATCTCAAAAACTGCAGAAATTATGAAAGGGACAAACGGACATTGTGAAACCAATATGGAGTTCCATTATTCCGCTACTTAATACTGAAATTTTCCATTTAGTAAAGAAATTCTTTTAATTGAGCCGCATTTTTAAAAAGCGTTCCAAAAGGAACATACATCTACATTAGAAATACAGGGTGTCCCTAAAGTTCGATCTCAAAGGTAATAATAAAATGTTGCATACTAGCTGTTGCCCGCGACTTTCCGCTGTTGCTAGCTGTTGCTAGTTGGATGTTTAAAAATTCTAAACGGGACATAGTTTAAAAAAAGTTGGAAAGTTTAGAAATTATTATATGTATAGGTACTTGAATATAACCTTTGTTTAATAGAATACAATATAACATTCTTTATTTACACAAGGAACATAAAACAGAATAAAAGAGGCAAGCCAACACGTTTATTATCACTTAAGGTATAACTTAATTTGCCGTTTATTTAAAGAATTTATTTATAAAGAAAGTTTTCCGTTTTTCCCATAGAAGCCGCTATGAACATATTATCTTCGATCCGAGAGCAGACTACATAAACTGTCCGTGCGAGAAGCAGCTGGTTCTGAGATCAAGCCCAGCGAGCATCTGCCCTTGCGACTTCTTAATGGTCATAGCATAACAGACGCTGGCTGGGAATTGCACGCGATTAAATTGAAAGTGAAAGTTATTAGGAATGAGGGGTATATGGGGTATGAAAACTATCTCACCAGCAACACAGCCCATAATATTATTTTGTAGCGATACTATTTTAAGCCGAGCTCTATTACACAACTTCTGAGGGGTTATGTTCTGAAGAAGCATCATCGGAACACCGACTTTCAGGGCGATATTATGCGCGGAAAGTCCGGATGCACTAAGAGAGTTAAATAACTCTACCGGATAAGTGGTGGCATCAGTTTGATCCAAGGCCATATTTATAGAGTTATATACCATCTCATTCCCTTCAATGTTTTGCAAAATGCTGCGGTTTATTGCAGTCGCTTGCTCATTTTTAGGCTCTTTCACACAACCAATAGTTTTCTTGACATTTTATTTGGGTAAATTTTCCATAAACGGAATGTAAAGGCTCGACTGAAAGAACAACTTTGCAAAGGCTCTCTGGTAGAATTACCAGACCATTTGATTTAGGCAATACACCTTCTCCGACTTTAAGTAACATGTTTGAAAACTGTCCATGCTGGCGCAATATTCGACGTTTACATGAGCTTCAAATGCTCTAACTTAACCTAACCTAACCTAACCGCGTATATTTACCTTAACTGTGAATCCACCTTCTTGAGGCATGCAGCGTCGATAAGATGAGTACCCGTTTTCAACACAGATTCCCTGACGAAATTTTTAGGAAACCTCTTCATGCAACGACCCTCCTGCATCCAAGATGGGCATGTATTTAATATGCCACAGGGGCCATGAATCATGTTGATTTTAGTTTAGAATGGGATCACTTTCAGGGTTTGGAATTTCCGCGCTAATGAATCGATCAATTTCGTTCAGTCTAATCTTCTCTTTGAGCCACAAAAGATTATGCGAGTGTGATAAACCATGTTTCTCCCATTCTATGAGCACATGTAGCATCGGACAGCTCCAAATACCTTCTCTTTTGTGAGAAAGTCTATCAGTCGCTTTTGCTTTAAGTGAAATACCCCAGAAATCAAGTCGTTCCTGTCATAGGATGCCTGCCCAGGAAGTAAGTTGGTGTTTATTTCAAGCCACCTAGAATTGTTCGTTATGGTAATAAGAAATCTGCTCCACCATATTTCCGGGCATAGCATATATCTAGGACTCCACATAGAACTAAGCCAAAAATTCTCCGGTTTTAACGAACTTCTATATAAAGAACATCTCGGTGTAGAGAACAAGTTTTTGATCCGGAAGTTATTCAGTCTCTCATAATAAGACACATCCGGTGTGAATTAGGATGAGAGAATCACCATTCTGCCCACGTTTCCACCATCGATATCTCGCTGCTAAGCGTCTCTAAGGTCAACATAATTTTCCGCACGTAATTGTCTTTGATTATTGCGGTTGAAAATCAATCGCTCAATTTCAATTTTGGCTAATATCTACCTAAAACTAACTTAAAAGTCCATGAAATCTGTGTAGATAGATATATTCGTTCTGACGCAACTGGGTTATAAAACTGTAGAATTGCATAGCGGAAGTTTTCTTGTTGAAATTTGTAGCACCTATTTGTGGGTCAGAATCATAAAGGGAAAATTATAGCCATCTTCGCTTTGACAAAACATTAAAGGGTACTGTAACGAACCATAGGCGCGATGTCTTTTGCTGATCTTTTGAAGACGATCATCAAGTGTATATAAACTATATCCCTCCTATCAAAAGGACCAAACGGACGGCTACTTCGTTCGTGGTAGAAGCACTGTATCGACCTGGGTGAACTCCTGCTAGTCTTTTGTCGGAAGCAATTACAAACTTGTAGTTATTCTGATCATCATTGAGAACAGAATCAAGTGCAAGTTTGAAGCTGTTAACATACTGGTTCGCACAATGGAGCATATTTTGCAACCCACTTACTAATTCAGCGTGTTCAAGTTACAAATATGTTTTCGCCTAACATTTACCTGGTCTTGGTAATCGGCTACAAAAGCCAATTAAGTGATAAACTTGACTCTGTGCTTTGAATGTGGACAAAAATGCACCTTCAGTGATGTGATTTGCTCCGAAAAAAGTCATTTCAAAAGCGCTATTATAGGCCCATATGCAATCCAAAATGTGTTTCGATTCTGGATGTTCTCAATGGCTGTAGCTCTTGCATTCTTTGTAGTCGAACCTTCCCTGAAGTATAGCACATTCTCTTAGGTTCTCTCTTCCACTTGAAGGCACGACAATATGTGCACATTTCGTCCATAGGGCCTAGTTGGGAATAATCGGAATATTTAATTACTGAATCGTAATCAAATCCGCTTTTTACTTTTTCTAGCTACGACAGCTTTTCAGATTCGTAAATCATCGACTCGTTAAACAACCTGTAAACGGCATGACGCAGCCGATCTTCGTCTGACTGTACAGTTCGGTTTATTAGATGTCATATATAATTTTTTCCGTAACAGCAAATCTGTTTACATCCTAATATTATTACATGCATTGAATGAAAACGATCTCGATAAAAGAAGGCCACAACAGCCACCTAGACATAGGAGATTACTTGATAAGAGTTTGCTAAGAAAATGCATAGGAGCAACTGTTCGCCGTATTCAAAAGTATCTCAACGCTTATGATAATCACTTTGAGTACCTGTCGTAATTGTAGAAGTCAAAGATGACTTATATTCAACGCTTGATGCCTGTATGAATTTAGTATTACAACTTTTATATAGTTTTTCTTTTGCTGAAGTGTGTCTACATTTTTTTGACGGATTCTGTATATAAGTTTCGGTTCTTCGAAGAAAATTAAGACAAATAAAAAATTTATGACAAATTACACTAGTCAACACACATTTTGTGACTAAGACAACACAGTAGTCACAAATTCTTAGTAGTAATTTGTATGTAGAATCCGAATCTGCTTTTAGATTTTTTCTATCACGTCATGTTCCCAAGTTAGGCACTATGAGACTTCTATGTTAAAGCAATGTGTGTGAAGAGAAGCGTCTGTGTTATTAAAGTATCCATATTTTGGGGCCGCAAGGAAATTTACCAGGCCCCAAACACTGAATGATTTAAAAATGTTTCATTGTAAAACAAGAAAGCTGTGCGTGCTAGAGAAATTTAAAAGTTATATTCGTAATCAGCAGAAAAAATACTACCAAAAATCACCCATTTTCATTTTTTCACAAGAAAAATCTTAAATTTTGTTGGCCAGTGTTATCTTTGATTTACATATTCATTGGGATAATTAAATTTTGAAAACAGGAAAAGATTATTCTGCAGCCTGAGAAGTACCGGGTGGGCAAGAAATAACGTGAGGTGTTCACAGCTCGCTAGCGAGAATTCTATTAAGCCAAATGCAGTACATTTTGGTGTATATACTGAGTGGAACATGCAGTTTCGATTTCTGCAAAAAAAAGTACCAAAAGTCGCCATACGGGGCGCTTATTTCAAGAAAACAATGAATACCTAATTGTCAAATGAACAAATACCGTATAATCCAACTTTAGTAACAACAATAAGCAATGTTTTATTTTTAATTACAAATGTGTTTCAATATGACCACCAGTGTGCTGTTCCAATAGCTGCGGTACACGACATTTTCTACGGCAGCTCGCAGCATATCTGCATTAATTAGTCTGATATGTAACGTTATTTGATCCTTTAAGGTTGAGAGGTCAGGAACATGTGCTTGATACACAAGGCTTTTCAAATATCCCCATAACCAAAAATCACAAGGGTTGAGATCAGGCGACCTGGGTGGCCATACCAAGGGAAATGCACGACTAATTATTCTGTTGTCTGAAAAACGTTCTCGCAAGATCTGCTGCACCTGACGTCCGATGTGCGGTGGCGCACCATCCTGCATAAAAATGGTAGAATCCAGACAACCCTTTTCCTGAAATCGTGGTATCACAAAATTCTCAAGCTTATCGGCCTACCTGGCAGAATTGACGGAACAAGTCACCGGTCCACGGGGACGGATTTCTTCAAAAAAGTACGGGCCGATGATGAAAGAAGCAGTAAAGCCGCACCATACTGTTAGTTTCGGTGAATGCATAGGAGTTGGCAGACACACTTGTAGATTTGATGCAGCCCAAATATGGCAGTTGTGGGTATTGATATCACCATTCAAATAAAAATGTGCCTCATCATTCCCTAAAATTTGCCATGGCCATGCATCATCCACTTCCATACGTGCTAAAAATCTCAACGAAAAGTCAGTTCGGGTACGTTCATCTCCAGGAAGCAATTGTTGAACGGTGTGAGTTTATAGGGATAAAATGTCAATATCTTAAGCAATATTTTCCTCACCGTCGAATATGGGATATCTGTTTGGCGTGCTATTGCGTGTGCACTGCTGGTACCCTGCACAGTAGTCATCTCCTGTTCCACAACAGCAGTTGCAACTTCTTCAACGTGTTGCTGCCTGATTCGTTTGCGTCCCCGGCCTGGTTGCACTCCTAGAGTTCCGGTAGATTCAAATCGTTCAATCATTTTCCGTAAGTTAGTTATGCTCATCGGTCCTCTTCGTAACGTTTTCAATCGCCGGAATCCACGAAGGGCAGCACTTGCATTGTCGTTCTTCTGATAAAACAACTTGACTAATAACGCCCGGTCAGGCAGAGTAAGCGTCATCGTCAGGCCATTCGTTCGTGAATGATGGGAAATCCTCAGCCTTGCCTTTTATTGTCATGGATTGCTCAACACGGAACGCGCTTATGCAAATGTATTCATTGTTTTCTTGAAATAAGCGCCCCCTATGGCGACTTTTGGTACTATTTTTTTTTGTTTTTGCAGAAATTGAAACTGCATGTTCCACTAAGTATATACACCAAAATGTATTGCATTTGGCCTAATAAAATTACCGTTAGCGAGCTCTGAACACCTCACGTTATTTCTTGCCCACCCGGTATTTTAGATTCTGACAGGATATGGATTTTTTTTTCGTTTGTCGCTATGCGGACTTACTGTGTGAGAAAAATTCTCCCAGGCCTTTTTCCAGTTATAATTTAATATTATTCGCCTTTAATAGTAAAATAGTCCTGGCTGGCGAACAAGGAGCCGTGCACTAACTAAGCTCATATTTGACAGCGACAGCTTCCATGTCCATGGTGGCTTAATGATTATAGCTTCGGGACGGTAACCGAAAGTTCCTTGTTCGAGTCCAGGCCGTGGATTTTTCTTCAAGATTTTTCACTACTTTAATTAAATTATATATGGATGTATGGCATTTAAAAATACTCTGAAGATCAATGCATTTATATCTTCTCTTGCTGAGATTATTTTTATATATGGATTAAGGTAATTTATAACGTCACATTACTGTTTTACTTTCGAAATTCATGAATTTGTTTATATCAGCATAAATGAAAAAATGCTGTGCACTTTAAAGTTTATTGCTAGTAATTCACATTCTGCTGGTTTTCATGAATCCATCAATTAATAAGTATCAACGTCATTCGTACTGACCTCTGCAGGATGGGCGTCGACATCGCATTCGAGCCTCACGTCCTTGTTCCTTCCCACTCGCAGAATCATCGACGAAGTCTTGCACACGGGAGCATCTGCCAATACATAAACAAATACAGCCTTTTTTACAATTTGTTATGAAATGCATATTCGAAACCTTCATTAACGTAAAATTAAGAATTTCTTTCGAATAGATAGATAGCTGCGCCAATTGAAAAATAAATTATTAATGAAATTAGAGTGTAAATTATAACTAATATAATTTTAAAAATTAATTACAGTCTTATAGAATAGAACCTCGATACATCGAATCTCAATGGAAGAGCAAAGTGCTTCGATTTAAAGAGGTCTTCGATTTATCGAGGTTAAGGAAAATAAAATTCGAATTATCGACGTTTGAATTAAAAAGCCGTACATTTATTTTTGTCTATAACATTGCTATTCTAATTCTGTACTGAAGCTGTCATCTGGTAGGAAATTATAGCAAGAGAAAAGCAAGGTTTTTTTATAAGTAATTCTATACAACGTTATTTAATCTTAAATGAAGGTTTAGAAACAAATATGCGATATATAACCAGAAGAATTGGTGCACACAAATTTTATTACATATCTAATTTTGTATGTGTACTATTGTAAAAAATCTTAAATTCAATTGTTGCCAGTGATGAATACATTTAGGAAATAAAATCTTCCATCTGGTTTTAGCAATCTTGCAAGGATTTCCTCTATAAGGTTGCAATTTTTCTTGTGATGACGGGCGATAGATGGAGATATCAATGAAGCAAAAATTGCAACACCTTTGAACAACAAACACCTTTAGGCATTTCTTTACTTTTTCAGTTTATTTTTTCTTTTTTCCTCCATCCGCTTTCATTCTCGTCCGTTCTATTAGGGTCGATTTCGAGTTTTATTCTTTCCGCCCCCACGGAAACACTTAACCAATCAAATGGTTTATATTCAATAAAAAACCCTTCTCTCTTTCTCTAGCGTTCTTCCTTCAGTTCCTTCCTTTTTTCCTTCCTTCTCCGAGTACCATACTTTATGGCGAAGACGAAATTGCCAAAACACACTTTGGTTTTTATTTTATTCATATTAAAGTATCAAAATTATTCATTCGCTTTCCATAGCCCTTTGATTTAATTTGCCCTCCTAGTTCCCGCCTCATTTGTAGAATTAGTTAAATTGAATTGAATCAAATTTATTATGGTAAGTGGGAACATCTTTTTTCACCTATTAAAAAAAAATACGCGAAGAAACAAAAAATCTTTTCTCTTAAACTATCCCAAGGGCCATTGGCAAAAGTCGTTTGCAACTTAGCCATTAGATTTATAAGACTCTACGGAAGAGATAATTGTTCTCTTGCTTCGAACAAATTTTCTTAGGCCGTTTGGGTTTCAAAAAAAATGTAATATTTGACGCCAAAGGAATAAATTGAGAGGGTTTTTTTGTATAGTAATTTTTTTTACTCCTTCGCTCACTCATTTTTTTCTTTTTGGGTTTCCCAAAGAAATAGCGCTGAAGTCTGTGGTTTCGATTCCAAAGGCAATATATTATGAAACCAGTAGAGTTTGGTAGCTAAAAAAAGAAACTGAAAGATGTGAAAAATTATTCATAATATTGATCATTCTCTCCGTGCTACAATTTGGCTGGTGAATTCCAGTGGAGCATGAAATGGTAGAGCATTCACGCACCAATGCTTTCCTTATGATTTTTTTCACCCTTCCCTCTCTCTCACTTTTTACTTTTTTTTTCTTTCCTTTTTTTTTACAAGTGATGTTTGGCTCCATATTTTACCATCAATGGTGCAGCATTTTAATCATTTCTCTCTCTCTTTTGCTCACCCACTTCTTCCCAATTCCTGTTATCGTCAATGCACTCTTCTTCCTTCTGCTCTCCAGCAATTTATTATCTACTAATTTCCCCAGCGACTTCAAGTAATTAAGATTACTGCTAATATTCTTTTGCTCGCTCTCTTCTCTTCTCTCTCTTCTCTCTTACGTTTCCATTTTTGCTCCTTCTTTCATTTCCTGACTGCATCACCTTCGTTCATCTTCCTCCAACCCAGCTCCCCTCTCTCCCTCTCTCTCTCTCTCTCTCTCTCTCTTTCATATCTTCTTCATAGGTAGAAGTTTTCTCCATCCCCGTGCCCACCCTTCGCCATCATTTTCCGACGAGAGGCGGCCGACTACGGCGGGACGGTGTTGAATATGCAGATAGAAAATTACTAGCGATCGAAGTCATTTGCACTTTGAAAAGATTAAACTCATCCGTATTGATGTTTAATTTTGAACAAACTTCCTTCGCAGTTTAAATTCTTATCAAAGTGAAATCACAAGTGAGTACTTATAAAAAATAGAGAGGAGAAAATATTGCATAAAAAAGCGTGATAAAGTTCATTATGAGCAACCGATTGCTTAATCATAAACGGATTCTTAGAATGCGGTTTCAATTAAGTTATTTAAAATCAAGCGCAATGTTATTACTCTTTCTCCTTTTCTTCCTCCTTCTCCTGTTACTAATAACAGTTTTCCATATTACATTTTTTCCTTTACAATGACAAGTAAACTCCTAACATATTTATGTGCTGAAGGCTGATGCGAGCGATCGAACCTCTTTAAAACGAATCGAAGATGGGAAAAAGCGGCCGCTTTCTTCCGTCTTAATGGGTCCTTTATAGAAGAATGGTCCCGTTTTAATTAAATATTAGTATTAAAATTTATTCATGAGTTTGACTAAATGCTTTATACCATTAACGAGATTTGGCCAAAGATGTTATTCAAATAACGATTGCATAAGGTGCGTAACACTTTTTAATATATGAAGAAATTTGAAGATTTTAAGCTATGATTCCATTTTTAAGAAATTTGAATCAAATCTAAGAGCATAAGTAGAAAAATATAAGAGTTTAAAATCATGATTATTAATTCAATTTTTTTAGATGACAGGAATTTTATCTACCTACTCTATAAAAATGGAGCGGACAGTACACAAGTACGGGAAAAGTGTTATTTTATGTTATTTGATATTTTATTGGACCCCAGCGTGCTGAAACTACGCCAGTCATCCTTCTGGACAAATTTCGACTATGTTCCAATAAACAGCTTTCGGTATTTGGGTCCATTCTTCCTGCATGTCATCAATGGATTTCGGACATGACTCCCTGACCTTCACTCGGCGCTCCAACTCGTCTCATAAATGTTCGCTTGGGTTAAGATCAGGGATGTGTGCGCAAGTGCCTCACGGAAGCCGAAACATGATACACGGTGCATTATCGTCCTGAAAGTACCAATCTTCGTTACCAATGAATTCCCATAGCGATTGTTTAAAATGTACTTGCAGGCTTCAGATCGTTTAAAATTACCTACAACCACATAAAGGGTCCTAAGCCATGCTATGAAAAACACCCCCTCAACATGACTCCACCATCTTCACGGTTGGAACGATGCACTCAGGTAAAATGCGCTTCCCTGGCATTCGTCATTCCCAAACACGTTCATCCGACCGTACAGAGTGTAGCATGATTCGTCACAATGTTTTTCCACTATTGGACAGTCCAATGTCGACATTCAAAATACCACTGAAGTCTGGCAGCCTTGTTGTTTGGTGAGATGTTTGACTTGAGTGCGGCTACATATCCGTGAATGCCGAGTGCATGCAGTTTTTCCGTTTAGTGTGGCGTGCACACTGATTCCTGTTGCCTGTTGAAACTCCTTATTGATGACCAGGAGTGGTTTCTTATCGTTTTTATGAACCTCGCATTTCAAAATTCGTCGGTCGCGTTAGTGAGTTTTGGGGATCTTCGACGTGGGGCGTGCATGTTCCAATGCCTGTATGTCCCATTTATTCACGATATCATCAATAATTGAACGTGGCTGTGATAATTTTCCTCAAAGTTCACTAATAGACAAGGCACCCAATTATTACTCCCTATCAAAAACGTATATATTACACTATGTGCTACACTAATACCGGGTGATTCAGTCAATTTCTGACCATTTCACTCGAATGACGTGCATTAGGGATAATCAATTGAAAGAATATGAGCGCCATATCGAATTTCTAAATAGTTGGAGTTTGTATTGTTGCAACGGCGCTGCATGAAAATCGTATTGTCGAAAAATGGCGCCCGCTTTATCAACAGAGCAGAAATGCAAGGTTGTCGAGACAAAATCACCTGTAACCGTGCAAAGAAAGTTCCGGAAGGAGTATAAGTGTTGAGACGCACAGGCAGGCAAGCAATCATGGATTTTGTCAAGCAATTTCGTGCCACTGGATGTGTTAAAGGCAAGAAAAAAGGCGGGAGCGAAGCTCGTGTTCGAAGTGCCGAAGTTGTCGAAAATGTTCGCACAAGGTTGGTCGATTCCCCTACCAAAAAATCTGTTCGCCGCCTATCCATTGAAGAAGGGCTTTCGTATACCACGACGTGGCGAATTTTGAGAAAGGATTTACACCTGTTCCCGTATAAGATCCATGTTTATCAGGAGTTAACAGACACTGGAAGACAGAAGCGACAACAATTTGCAATGGAGTTTGGAGCAGAAATGGAAGCCAATCAGGACGTTGTGGACAACCTGTGGGTGTCAGATGAGACCTTCTTCCATCTGTCAGGTGACGTTAATAAACACAACGTTCGTTTTTGGGGTTCCCAGCACCCTGATGAGATCCATAAGTCACCTCTTCATCCACGAAAGGTTATGGCTTGGTGCGCGATTTCCAAAAGAGGCATCATTGGTCCGTTCTTTTTTGAGGGCACCGTAACGTCACAGGCTTACCTTAACATGTTGGAAACCTTCTTCATCCCCGAGCTGCGAAGGAGGCGTATACCGCTTCGACATCAATGGTTTCAACAGGATGGGGCTAGGCCTCACACCACTAATGAAGTGCTAGACTTTCTCAATCAGAAATTCGAAAATCGTGTCATTTCAAACAGGCTTCCAGATCGATTCGGGGGTGGCTTTCTTTGGCCCCCTACGAGTCCTGACCTAAACCCATGCGATTTTTATCTCTGGGGGTTCCTTAAAGACAGGGTAATTGCAAGTGATGGAGGATGTTTATTTCTTATGGTATTTTACCATTAGTTAGCGGGTAGAAATCAATTTTATTTAAAATAGAATTTCGAAAGTTTGCTCTGAGATGAGTACTAAGCATGTATTGTTTATAAAGAAGGATAAGAGGAAATTCATCGTTTTTGTTTCATATAAGAAAATAATTTTCAAATCAATTTAAAAAATTGATGAAAATGGTCGACTGAAATACAATGAAAGGGAAAAAATTCCATAATGGTTGAAATTCAATTTTTATGCAGTCTAAATCAAAAGGCCAAAAAACTCTTCAATTTTCCATTAAAGATGAAAGCAAAAAATATTTACTTCCAGCACATAAAATTCATAACCTTAACAATTTTTAAGGATGAAACTTCAATTCAAAAGAGGCGAAAGAAAGTCTCATCAATTTGTTAAAGAGGAGTTTAAAAATTTTAGATCGACTAAAGGAAGATCGGTAGCTTCCAAAATGGAATTACAAGAGAAACGTTGTCACTGAGATGGAGACAAAATTGACAGAGTAATTGACATTTATAAAAGACAAAGAGACAGAGAACATTCAGAGTGTCCTGAAATATTGAAGACGTTCGTCGGCAGAAAAAAATTCTAATCTTTTTTAATTTATTTATTTCATTAAAAAATAATATCACCCTTTATCTCTACGTCAAAAGAAAGTTTTTCCTTCAAGAATTTAATGGAATTACTCAGTTCGTCTATAAGAAAGGCAAGGGGAGAAAAGTAACAAATTACATTTTAATGTTGAACGAAAAAGAAAAAAATATTTGGTCGAGAAGCAGAAAGAAATTTCTCTACAATTTCTCATGAATATACAAAAAATGCTTCAATGATTAAAGAACGAAGAAAGATAAAATCGCTCAAGTAGGATATTCAAATAAAATTTTCACTGATATTTAGAATAAAAGTATTTATTCCACGGAAAAGCGAAACTTTATCTGGATTTCAAATGGAATACATTAAAATAGGATTGGCCAGATTCACGACTCAGCATAAAGGGAATAAACGATCGCAGCAAAATCCTTTAATTAATTAGGTTATTTCAGGAATTAGAGCAATTAATAGGGCATTAAGTAAAAGACAGACTTGTAGGTAATTTCCGAACAAAGTTCAGCATCAAAGGAAACAAACGCGCTTCGCTGTTGTCGTTGAGTCGGATAAAAGTGGAAATCATTGGCAATGAAAATTAAACAAAGTGAAATGGCCGCTTTCGAAATGGGATTCCCCTCCCTCTCTCTCTCTCTGGTTCGGCTATTCTGGCTTTTGATGCAGAAATTATAATAATCATAGGGCGCTAAGCGAGGCCACCTGAGCGGTGGGCGAATCCGTTAATAATTGACTCGGCCACGTAAATCGTAACAGAGAGTTTGGAATTGATTAAAACTCCATACCCAACCCTCATCCTCGTCATTTGTTTAGAATTGCAAATGGAACATCGCCAGTGGCTTAAAGACGGCTTCTACGAAAATCTATAGAGATCATAGAAATAGAAAATTCTGATTTCGTATGTGAGAAAGTTAAAACAATATAATCAATAAATTTTGGTTCAAATTCAGGTTAAATTAATTCCAGGATTACTTAGATCAAATAATCAATGAAAAATCTACTAATGAAAATTCCAGGATTACTTAGATCAAAATTTTTAGTTTCCAAAATTTTTTTTAGCTAATTCGGTATTGATCGTTTATAATAGTCATCTTGGGCAGATCTTACACGACAAACTTCACACTCTAGAAATATTCCCGAGATTCACATTTTATTCATTTACATTATTTCATTTGGCCGAAATTGAAATTTACTGAGCGATTCAATAAATCACTAATCGCAATTCATTTCGTGCTTTCTTTTAGTTAACAGTGTGCACAGTTCATCACGCTGTTCGATCTTATACTGTGCAATTTGTTCCTATGAAAAAACTCCAGACCTTAGAAGAAATTTTGCGCAAAACCAGTTGTCGGTGTGGATAGTCCGTTGGGTTCAGTACCTGAACCAGTTGCAGGTGGTATGGATGCAAAAGCTGACGGTGAAGAATGCGCCAAACAGATGAGTGCGGAATGTGTACCATGGAAGAAATATGACGGGTGCTTTTCTGTGGTTCATCATGTATGATGTCAATTATCACATCCTCCTCATCCGGAGAATGTGCTACAGGCCGCCCTTGTCCTGTTTGACGGCCAAAGGAACCACGCTCCCTCAAATGTCTGTCGACAGATACAAATGTTCGGTTATTTGGCAAACGTCTATTCGGAAAGCGTTCTTGGTAGAGTCTTCTTGCTTCCACAGCATTTCCGTCCGCAAGACCATACATTAGGCGCATGTCAGTGTATTCTGCACTGGAATACGTGTACATGACTTTTTTTTTACGTAAATCGTAATGCGTATGTCAAAGCACGCAAACGTTCTGAACTTGATATTCTTAGTGGATGTACAGTAGTGAAACTATAGTAATGGAAACAACCGTACACAACTAATGGAACAACCCTAAAGTAGGTTTAAATGGATGGAACAAACCACTCAACCTAGTGTTGGGTCGAAACGCTGGAACTGCTAAAATATCGTCCGCTAACTACCTACTGTATGATATTGGATTACTCGCAAACAAATCGTTTCCAGACAAAGTGCTATAGAACATTTTCGTCTTCTTTTGACCTGAAGAATATGTCACTAAATTTATTGTACATAATTTTGAAACACCCTGTACATAGCATTTTTAACATTAGTAATACTTGGAACTTGATTTAATTAAATACATATTCGCACGTATGACCGTTTTTATCCACTTTATATAGCATCTGCATCTATCATTTTCCTGTATCTTTTTTTTCCCACGAAAACGATGAATATTTTTTCACTGTATATCACAATTAGTTTAAGCACGCATTTTGTATAACGATGTTTTAAAATTCTGTAATAAATTACCCTAAGAATTCTTTATGTTGGATTTATAAGAAAAGGCACATTTAAAATTCTGATCAATAAATTCAAGTACGAGGATTTAAAAGAGGAATTCAAATTTATTCAAAAGATGAAAGGCCTTCTTTAGAAAAATGTAGTAAAAACAATTATAATAAAAATATTATGATACTTTCATATGAATGAGATCGAAAAAAATAAATTCTGACATTTTTTCCCAAAGGATGCGAAGGGAAAAAAACATAATAATTATGAATCATGTTTTTGAATATGGAGAAAAACATTTACTTTTAAAGCCAAATTTCGTCATGGGAAAGTTTGTCAATGTGATGAACCAATATTTAAATTAAAAACCAGTTGAGATTGCACAAGCCTGTATTACCAAAATAAGGAACCTTTTTTTAGACATTGGAAATTTCACTAAAACACAAGAAGCCAACCGCTTTTCCACAAAAAGGTTTTATTTACCATGGATACGTATTTTGAGTGCTATGCCCCCATTTTTCAACATGACTCTCCTTTTTTATTAGATTGGAAATTTCAATTTAATATTTTTTATAAGATACATTACTAATAAAAAAATTTCCTTTTGGAAGCTGCCCTTGACTATCTCCATTGATAATGGTAAATTTTATTCAAATAATTTCGCTGTGCTTAATATCATGATGATTAATAATTAAAAAAAGACACTTATAAAGACAGAAATAATTATTGACCGTGTCCAGTAAAAGCTCAGAGAAGGTAGCAGCACATGTCGGTGCAAACCTCCGCTCCCAATACCATTTCCGCCAGCCGTCTAGCTGCTATTTTTACAGATTTTTCGAATGCTGAAATGCATTTTCAAAAATAAAAACTGCTGTTTGTAGAATTTAAAATGCATTTTTCAGAATATAAAATAATAGTTTGCAAAACAAAATATTTTTTAAATCCACTTAAGAAGACATTCATCAAGCTAAAATTGTGTTAAAATATTGGAGATTTAAAGAGAATAAAAAGGATAAAAAGATGGGAGATGAATAGATAAATAACTGCATTTTTTATTTGCAGTACTGCAGTTAATAATTATCCGTCAAAAGTTAGGTTTTGTAAGACAATGCCCAAATTTCATCGTCCAAGGTTTAAAAATAGATTTCCGTATGTCCCCAAAAATATTTTGTTTTTTGAAATTCTGAATTTTGGATTCTGAAAGATCATCAAAAATTAGAATAGGAATGCGCAAAGACTAACCTTCTATCTCTTTGTTTTCATCGCTAAAATCAAGTTGAAAAACAAAAGATCATGAACTCGATTTTTTAACTCAATTTTATCGATGAAGGCAAAGCGATCTTTAGAATCCGAAGTAAAAATTTCGAAAATCTAAAATTTTTTGCGACATACGCACATACTCATTCTAGTAGATTTCAATGTATTTCAGATAACGTTCTTATGGATAACAATCTTATTAAATCAAAGAAAAAATGTTGAGGCGTGGATTATTTTATTTTCCACAGTAAACGAACAGATCGGTTATAACGTAATGCCTCAGATTTTGAATTACCGCTGAAAACTTGTAAAATGGAAAATTTTTGGTAATTATTGAAATATTCTAAATTTCTTGAGAAACTATTGCTTGAGCCATTTTCTATACATTTTTAGCCATAAGCAATTAGAAAATAACGCTTTACTCTACAAGGACAAACGTATTATACAAGCTATGTCTAAATAGTCCGACAAATGCCGCACGCAACTGCACACGATTGCTCGGGCTTGGCATTGCTCATTTTGTATAATATTATGAAGTATTGTTTTAAACAATAGAATTAAATGATAAAAAAGATCAGCCACGTAAAATTGCTACTAGATCATGCTAATTGATCATTTGCGTGCGGTATCGATCGAACATTTCAGACACAGCCATAGTGTTTTTGTATAAAACGAATTAAACGCTATTTAAAATAAATACATTAATTCAAAATTTATCGAAAAATCAATATAATTCTTATTTGGTATATTTTAACATGATAATGTTTTACTGCTGGATGTCATTCTGGAAAATGCGTGATACAAAATCCGACCCAAAAAGCGTTACGGAAACAGAAAGAACAATTCAAAGTATTGCTTTGCTGTAGCACATTTAAGCATTTTAGCGCCGGCTTGAAGCACGCGACGGCACAGAAAAAGTCATTTTACTATGTAATCTGAGCAACAATTTTTTTTTTAAATTTTTATTACAAGAGATATTATTAAATATATTGAAAGAGTGGTATCAGATAGCAGCATTATACATGTAATTCGCTATCTTATCTAGCTCAATTAGTTTGTTAATTCAAAAACAAATGACGTGCCAATTTCTGTAATGGCGTAACGTTTTGTTTTTAGTGTATTGGAATAAACGCTTTGGCATTACAATAAACATATTTTATTACTCACAATTTAATTTATAATTTTGAAACATTGAAGAATCAATTATCATATATGTTCATTTAGGTTTTTTGATGCTTTTCGAAGCCTTCACAAATTTATAATTAGTGTTTCCTCCCATGTTCGGGTTACCATTTCGGGGATGATTTCAGCGATTGTTTCAATTATTCTGTTCTTGAGAGTTTCAATATCATCTACGTTGGTCTTGTACACTCCGTCTTTCACATGTCCCCAGAAGTAAAATCCAGAGGGTTCGCATCGGGTGAGCGAGGGGGCCAAGGGATTGGCCCATTCTTTCCAATCCATCGTCCTGGAAAGTTCGTATCGAGGCACTGCCTAACTTGCAGGCCCCAGTGAGGAGGTGCTCCATCTTGTTGGTAGACTATGTTGGGCTGCAGTTCTTCCACCTGTGGAATCAGGTAGTTCTCCAGCATATCTAGATAGGTTGCAGCAGTAATGGTGTCTTCAGCGAAAAAGAAAGGTCCGATTACTCGATCGTGCATTAAACCTCACCAAAATGCTAGCCCGAACATGGGAGGAAATCGAGTTTCGCTTTGACGTCCTTCACGCCATAAATGGGGGGCACATTGAAATTTATTAAGGCACGCTAAGAAACTTTTTGAGTTTTTCGTTGTGAATAAAAAAATCACGTTAAAATCTGTAATAGTTTTTGAGTAATAAACATGTATATACGGGAGATAATTTAGAAACACCTTGTATTTCCACAGATTTCTTCTTCTCTACAGCTAAGAATAATGTTCCGACCCCCCCAAAAAAGCGTTAAGGGTGATGCAATATATTTAATTTTGCATCATATAAAGTACACTCGTTCTGTGGTTTTAAGTTTATATCCTAAATAAAATATTTATTTATTTATTGGTTGCATCTAAAAACATTATCATGATTCAATGCTTCGAACTACAGATTCGAAATTAAGTCACTTTTTTGAATTCTCTTTTAACTATAATTTTGCGAAGTTGTCTCTTTTCGTTGCTTTATTGCATTCTAAGTAAAATGTATAGGAAACAAATGCTTGGAACTCAGAGAGAGGGGAGCGCGTGTCATTTCTCGCATAACGAGTTTTAATTTTCTCCCTTAATTCATACTAAATTTTAAAAAGAAGATTAAGAATATTTTAAAGCTCTTACGTTTAATTCTGATGGCAATTGCATTACTTTCGCCTTCGCCTTCTTGGTTGGTGGCGGTGCACGTATAACTACCGCTGTTGGTCCTGTTCAGGCGCTGAAGAATCAAACTCTGATTGCTGATCATGCCATTGAACGATTCATTCGTCAACAAAGATTTACCCTAACAAGACAACAAATAAAAATATAAATATAAAAAAAAATCGATAGCAAGAAAGCTGAAAATTTTAAATTCTCATTTAAAGTCAAGAGATTTTATTTAGGGAAAGCATAAATTTACTTAAAATTCATTTACGTCTTATCTAAAATTTCAATGTAGACTTTCGTATTAAGCTGCTGTTTCGTAAAAAATAGCTCAAAAAATTCTTTCAAAGTACGTAAAGAGAACGTTGAAATTACATTGGTAACTTGTGCACTATGTTAAAAAAACAACCTTTCAACCAAGTTATTACCTGCCAAGTCAAGGAAAAGGAAAGAGAAAGGGGGATAAGAGAGAACATATTCTTTTATTTCCATTTTATTTTTTCTTGACAAAGGCTGTTCCTGCCATTTTTCAATAGACCTCACAAAACAGATGAAGGAATTCGATACCTTTACGGGATTGATTGTTTCTGTCTGGCTTACGCGTGTTTTACAAAGATTGATATTATTTTCTGACTTGTGAAGGCTCATATTACTTTTCCCTTCATTTTATTATCTTAAAATCACGTTTTGAATTTCATTCTTCAATGTTATTTTCGTCTACTGGTATCTACTCGTAGCTAATGACCATAAATGATATTTTCACATTGGCACTGTATTTATTCTATTCTTCAGGTTATTTTCCTGAAGCATCTAAAACTATCCGAAGAGGAATTTAATGAACTTATCGTTCAATTTTACTTCCTGACACTTTTAGCTATAACTGATAATATCAAAGATTCATAAAGTTTCATATTCATATTTGAATTCAGTTTCATCTTATTTTCTACCTTCTATTATAATAAAAGCCATATGCCAATCTACATTTTTAAAAATTTCTTCTCGTTTATCACATGGCAAAGGCTCGATATAACTCGTATGAACTGTACGAAGTTCAAGAAGCGATAAAGAGAGAAGCGAAGCCACTTCTATGTGGAATGTATACAGGGTGTTTCATAATTGGTGTCCCGTCTTTAGGTCCAAATAACGACTCAATTGGAACAGGTTGGGGGAAAAATGAATATTGATTATTTGGTTTTAATGTCCCCTAATTCAGATTAAAAACATTTCGTATTCCTGCGGGTGAAGGGGTAAATTTTGAAAATTTTAATTTTGTTGGGGTAGGGGTTAGACCCCATGTGATATTTAGAAAGTTGTAGAGCATCATGTAAAATGTGGGTTTAGCAAAAAACCCGGTGAAAAAATCTCATCCCCTGCCCTTTATCGAGTGGGGAAAGTGAAAGGTATGGCTAGCTAATGTAGACAAAAACAGAAAAACTCATTAGAAACTTATTAGAACTTTATTAATTATTAGAAAACAGTACATTTGAAAATGAATGAGAATGAATGAGTCGTTACCCTGAAAAGTTAATGGTCTTGACCCCACTCGTATGCAAATTTGCTCACACGAGCAGTCGAAGAATGAGTAGCATATCAGGGAATATCCTTTGTAGGCCCTACTGTTTTCTAATAAGTATGGTTTTTGTCTACATCGGCTAGCCATACCTTTAACTTTACCCACTCGATAAAGGGGGCAGGGCATGAGATTTTTTCAACGGGTTTTTTGCTAAACCCACATTTTACATGATGCTCTACAACTTTCTAAATAACACATGGGGTCCAACCCCCTACTCCTACAAAATTAAAATTTTCAAAATTTACCCCTTCACCCCCAGGGACGCGAAATGTTTTTATTCTGAATTAGGGGACATTAAAACCAAATAATCAATATTCATTTCCCCTCAATCTGTTCCCCTTGAGTCGTTATTTGGACTTGAAGACGGGACACCAATTATAAAACACCCTGTATGTGGAATAGTGGTTGCGGTTTTCTTTTTATCTTATATCTCTTTGTATTTTACAGTTTCTATTGAGTTACTTAAGTTCAAGGAGATTCTACAATGAAATTAGAATTTTTTTCATGAATTTTACGAGAAATATACAGGGCGAATAAAAAGTAAGGGGGGAGGGGGCAAACTTCCGAAGGTGATTTTTGACAGGAAAGGGAATAAAACAATTCATATCAACATATGTTAGGAAAATGCATATCTGTCCAGGTACTGAAGACACTGATGAACGACATCATTCTCTCATAATAACACCCAAAATGTGGTTTTCTGTGTTGTAGATTATGTGATTTGAGCGACATGGAAGCAATGGTCAAGAGGCCGCAAGGATTTACCGAACTACGTACCCTGATAGATAGCACAAACCAAAGCACAAAATCAGACTGGAATTAAGGCAATCCATAATGCGACGATTTGCGTTGAATCCCATAGCAGCCACTTTGAAGATCTTCTGTAACATTGATGAAATTAATGCCATTTTGTGTGTAATGTCATGTACTAGTACTAATTGCTTTACTGCAGACCCACAGTTCATTTCCGGACATACGTGAAATGAACTTTTTTGTCCCCTTTCCTGTCAGGAATCACCTTCGGAAGTTTGTCCCTTTACTCTTTATTCGTACTGTATATTGTCTATGAAAATTCCATAAGGAGACAATGAATCAAAATTATTTGTAACTTTTGATATAGCAATTCGTGTGTAAAAACTGGAATTTTATTGAATAAGCTATTCCATGTACTCGTATTATGAAATTATACCACTGTGTCATTACATAATTCAGTATATTGCATTTCTGTATCCTGTATGAAATTATTAAGTGGTTATACAAATACATAGTATCCAATAACTCTGGTTTAATTCTGAAGTATCCAATGATGAGAGCAATAACTAACCAGCATCTAAAAATATGAATGAAATCAGAATAGTTGAATACAACATAGCAATACCACATATTTATTATGTAACATAAACGAAATTGAAGAAGCCATTATTGTTTGAAATGTTCATTGTAACCTAGCTCCATCCCATGGAAGTTTACCACAATAGACCAATCAAAAGGGGGCTAGATAGACTCCAAGATGACGGACGCACGTACAACAAAAGTCCATTTCCACAGGGGACTTTGAAGCCGCCACCATAGTGGTGCTACAAAAAGAATTTTCCTACAGTTTGTTATTGTTCAGCAGCAATGATTGAGAGCAGACGGGAACGTAGGAAATAAAACGTGAATGTCAAAGAAAGCAGATCGTTTGAGAAAAAAAAGAGCAAATCAAGCCACCAAATAGGATATCTGAAGCAAACCGGCGATTACACAGTGGCTTGATTTCTCCATTAGGTTCCCTCCGTTTTATCTGGACAGTCGATCTGTCCTTTAACGGTGAGTGACGGCTCGAATACCTGAAACTTCCACTCGACTTCAGTAACGGAAGGATTGGAGTGGACGGTGCATTCGAGGGTGACGTCATCGCCCTCCTGGATGTTGTCCTCTTCCGTCGACGTCCTCAGTTTCAGTTGAAGAGAAGGGACATCTACAAAAAAGAAGATAAGGAAAAATTGTCATTAGTAAATAGAAAGGCCATAGGGCTTTGAGTTATTTATTAATCAAAATAGCTGATATTCTCTAGAAAATAAAAGAGGAGATATTGTTATATAGAAAGAGCATTTTCATTAAGAGAAACCTTTTTTAACCTATTCCTATAAGCTTTTATTTCTAAAACTTATTTGAATCTAAGTGTTCAAGTTTCCTTTTTACTTTTATTAAATTGCTTTATCCGCGTTGGATTCTAAAATTTGCACATTGCGAAAAAACAAGATGAAAACATTATTCTATATCCATCAAATCGTTTTGTCTTCTACTGAATTTTAAGCGATTCCATTGCAGATTTTCCATAATGCAATGCACTGGATGTGTTGCATTTTACGTATACAATTATAATACTCTATATCTAATTGGTGTCATATTTTTGTAATGATTTCAAACCAATCACTTTATTTGCCTAAAATTTTATTATTAATAGATACCGATAGTCTAATAGTTAAAATACAAAATTCATTCTTTATAATAAATATAATTCTTCTTCCTTCCCATACTCCTTTTAAGCAGAACGTCGAAATATATTTAAAAAAATACCTTGTTAGTATTACTGCTATTGAAGGTCATGACGGTTTTAGCTTTATGGTACGACATATTTGTCGAAGAAACAAAGCTTGAGCTTATCTGTGTCTTGTTTAACGTTAATGAAAGAATGTCCATTTTTGGTATTTTTTTTTTCATTTTCTTCTCATTGAAAATGCATTATTTCAATGTTTGTTCCCTATGGCCATGTGAAAATTGGCAGGTCTACGGGCCTAATCTATTTGGTTAAGCAAAGGGGAGAAAACGAAGAGCGGGCGATCCATTCCACAAACGATTATTACTCAGGGAGAGAGACCCATTTTCCAATTCTTCTATTTTCGAATGTTTACTTTGAAGCCAAAAACCACAAAGTCCTGAAAATCGAGCAGAGTGAGATGGCGGCCTTTTTCCAGTCACGAAGTTGGCACTACTTTCAAGAAACGAACAAGAAAGGGAATTTCCCAATTGTGTCGTTTAACTAGAGTGTAAGAATTTTTTCTTTCGATAAAACGCTGCTGCAAAGTTTTCTTGGGTCTTTTTTCGTGTTTTTCTTTTTCAACTTAACCCCTCACTTTTTACCTCTTTCTTTTCCTTCCGCCTTTTTCTGCGTCTCTTTCAGCCTATTCTTTGGTGTTTTTTTTTTTCTTTATTCTTTTTTTTATGTTAGAATCAAAAGAAGTGGGCGTGGGGAAAAGAAATGCCGGAAAGCCATTTTGAAGCCGACGAAATTCAAGCAAGCCATCGCCTTCCACCCACATAATCTCATCTTAAAAACAATTACAAGCGTCGTTCTCTGATGGTAAAAAATATATCTTTTGCATTTTTCTTGCTTGAAAGGAATGGAGATGAACAATCGTGTTATTCCGCTCAGGAGCTGATGTTTGTCGCGTAATTTCACAAATTTTCCATAGGAACGTGTAACGCTCACTGCGAAGATTACAAAAATTCTCTCGCAAATTTTTTGTCATAGCAAACCAAAATAAATCTTTGAAACAAAATTTTATTTAATATTTCATAAAGCAATTAAAACAAAGCGCTGCGTTTATTTAATAATTTTTTATAGCAACAATAAATTTTATATTACTATCTCCTATTCGATTAATTTATTTATTACTGGTTTCCGTAGTTATTCTTTGCAGAGTTAAATTTTATGACATATGCAGTGAGATTTGTTTGGAAGATTTAAGGTGGATTTGTTGAATGGCTTATTTAACCAGATAATAACCATCTCATTTTCCGAGATACTTTTTCTTTTCCGACATTGGTCTTTGAATACGGATCGTCGCTATAAAATCGGTTCATTTTCTCTTCAGTCTGTTCACTCACTACAGCTGGAGTGGGAAATCTTTTTCCGTTAACGGAGTCAAAAGCAAAATATAGGGCCACATTCATATACTGAATTATTATAATCACCAACTAAATAACAAAGATGAAAATAATAAAACATGCAGTCCTGGGTTAAATTTTTTTTATTTAAGTTGATATCTGTATGTCTTAGCAAATACGTGTTGCTTTTTGGCGCTCTAAAGATTTTTTATGAAAGATAAAGGCTGAAGCTACGAGCAATACATTTTCCAAATGGCCATCTATAATTCGTGTCTTGACGTTTTATTTCGTATATTTCAAATTAGATGTTTTACCAATGTGCTCAGTAAAGAAGTACCTTTCTGGTCAAGTGTCTAGGAATGTCCATTGTTTTCTCGTCTTGCTACAAGCAAAGCAGAATTACAATATACAATACAGGGTGGCCCCAAAAAAACCTTACTTTTAGAGCTGATAACGGTTTTATTAATGAATAAATTATAATGATAAATTAACATGTTCATATAGACATAATGCGGAATTGTTTCCAATTATAAAATATGTAAAATAAAGGATTTACAGTTTTCATTGGATAACCTGCTGGATATGGCTACCTTACCCTTCTATCAACAAATTTAAGCGATTGTCAATAATAGAAACGGAAGATTACAACATTGCCTGTGAGATTTGAGCTTTTTCTCGTCTGATGGAGTCGTTCAGGTCACAAGGATTAAGGTCTGGAGATCGAGGAGGCCACGCTATTGGAATATTTCCACCAATCCCAATCAATGTGGCTACAGTAAGAAATATTTACAGGGATGGTTATGTTTGCCGGAGCGCCATCCTGCTGGAATTTTACGTTTCCCAACATGCCTCGTTGCCTGATGTAAGGAAAAACATGATTCTGTAAAATCAGTACGTAGCGGGCACCTGTGATTGTCACTTGTGGCATCTGTAATAAGCTGCCACAAAAATCTATTCCTATTTGCCATTGGAATTCCCCCACAAGTTGACAGCATATTGAGACACTGTAACTAATTAAGCAAAAGCTTCTGAACGTAACAACACCTTGACCATTGAAGTCCGTCAACTGTATCAGAAGTTTGGTCCAGTTGAAGTTAACACTGCTGTCTATGGCAAGAAGTGCTTTTTTGCGATTTGCCGGAATTTTCCGGAAGTCGGACGCTTTCGTATGCAAAATGCTTGACTTTTCTTATAGAACATTTGAGTGCATCTAATGGCACTATAGCGGTTTTGCGGAAATTTGCGGAGCACCTCCGAAATTGGATCCAAATTAATTCATTTTTTTTTTGGATTCAAATCGACTCAAACTGGAGCAATATTGATGTTTTTTCGATCCCAATTTCGGAGGTGTAATAACATGTTCGTAAATAACACCGTTTTCAGCTCTCAAAGTAAGTTTTTTAGGGGCATCCTGTATTTTAGGAAAAACATACCTATAAATAATCAAGTTTATAGCCGTTACTGATCCAAGGTTTGACTGCGCATTGCGGATAAGCGCTCATTTGGGGCAATCTTAAGAATGAGTTCAACTAACAAAGGCCTCTGACGGGCATCCTCTTATGGCAAGTTAATACAAAAGAGAATCTGAAAGTAATGAGAATTTGTGATTCATAAATTAATTTCAAACATTCAGAGCAAATGAAATTGTATTTTGGAAACTTTATTTATTATTTCATTCAACATAATCGCCGCTTTTATTTATTCAGCGTTGGCAACGGGTAACCAGCTCCTGTATACTCAGGTCAAAAAATTCGTTCGGCTGATTGCACACCGTACGCTTCTGCATTGATTGTCTTGCATTTGGAAAGGAAATCACACAAGATAACGCCATGGCTATCTCAAGACGCCTTTATATTTTACCAGGGCTTTTCATGGCCTTGAATTCTTTTCTCACCAGTGATCTGGATTCAGGCTGACAGGGCCAGATATGAGCCAATTGGACCGATTGGACCCAATCGGGTCTTGAGCTTTTTGACAGAAATGTCAACTTCAAGTTCTATTAAATCTCACAATTATGAGATAAAATATGCTAATTCAAATAAATATAACCATATATACATATATAACTCTGTATATGTAACGTATACAAAATCACGCCATGGGATGTGTCCAGCATTGATTGATCCGGCGCTGAGAGTGGTAATAGGAAATCCTGCTACAACCCCCTTACAGCCCGGACCTAGCACCAAGTGACTACGATCTTTCGGTCCGCTAAAGAAGTTTCTTAGAGGTCAGCGTCCACAGACTGGCCATGAAGTGAAAACGACTGCCCGAAGATGACTTCACAAGCAGCAGAACGAATTTCTTGACATAAGTATATAGAAGCTGGTTGCACATTGGAACTGTTGCATAAACAAATGCGGCATTATGTTGAAAAATGAGGCAATAAATAAAGTTTCCAAAATAATTTGGTTCGAGCTGAATGTTTGAAATTAATTTATGAAACGCAAATCCCCATTACTTTCCGATTCTCTCCTCGTATTTAAATTCCGTCATCGTAATACAAGTGCTTTCTTATTGCAATTACTACACTGGCGAGCAAAAAAAAATTGACCCAGTCTACAATTCTAAAGCGTCTTGGTTTTCCACACCAAAATGAATACTTTAGGCTAAAAATAGCCTATAATAAGATTATAGTCACAGCCTCTTCCTTAAATAGGTTGGAAACTAAAGCCCGCACCTGCAACCATTTACGTTTATTCACATTGGACTCCATCATTTATTTACCCAACTGAAAGAAATTATTAAGCCTTAACCATGTCCCATTATGATGTTCAAGAGACTTAATATTTGCATGCTCTTCTATAATTATCAAATTAAAATTTCTTACGTAACAGAACAAAATCACGTAACACTGCTTTTATAATATTAATTCATTATTTTAGTGAAAATCTGCAATTTTTGAATATAATTTTATTTTCATTATGTAATAAGTGAGGTTCATCTGGTAATTTTTATACTATACTTAGTATTTCCTACATGTAATATGCACTACTCATTATTTGAGATGACGCTAATAAATAAATAAATAAATAAATAAATCGATTTCTAGGTTTCCAACAGATTTGTGTATTTGAAGGACAAATGCCAAAGAACTCATTTTCACATGGATAGGCGACAGATGGATAGATAGAGATGGACCAATTCCTCCACGCTCTCTAGACTAAATTAAATCACTAGACTTTTATTTGTGGAAGCTCTAGTGTATAGGACTACGGTACAAGATGCAGAGAGCCTTCTTGCCTGTTTTGTGGAAGGACCTGAAACAATACGCAATTCTCCAGGGATACATCAGCGGATCCGGGATTAAATGCAACGGCGAGTTGATACATGTATCCATGCTAACGGAGGGCATTTTGAACATTTCTTATAAGAATGAGTTTCATGTGGCATGCCAGTAAATTATGTTCCTGTGTGTTTCCCATGAGTAATATAATTAATGAAGAATTGTAGAAAATGAGTTCTAACATGGAAATAAAGCGTTTTCGGACCCATGTCCATATAACATATTTTCTTCCTCTACATGTGAGGAATGTTTCCTGAAAATTTGGCAGTACCTTTTTGTTATATCCTCTATATAATGTATGCTTTATGTTTTTTTACGCCGAAGCTTCGCGAAGGTCTAAATAATTTTTTAAAATTGCAAAAACAAAAAATGGTATATAAAACTCCAGAAAAAAAAACAGTAACTTTTTGCGACTTCTTTAAAAAATTTAAAAATTAACATTTCACATGCGCCTTAAGATAGATATAAAACATCTGAAGCAAAATTTATTTCTCGCATCAATATGTTAAGAGACAGAGTAACGTCGTAATGATCTTACACGTTTATAATTTCGTTTTATAAAATTAACTGCTGGCATGTATATAAAATGACAGTATAGAGTCTTAAAAGTTAGTTTCACCGCATCAATTGAAGTAGAAAAAGAAAGTTTCGGTGCTTTACATAAATTTTTTATTCATAAACGTAGGCATTTGCAAGCTGGTTTTCACTTGATAGGAGGTTTTTATTTGCTGTGTTATTACCCGAAATAAAAGAGTAGACGGAGCCTGTAATTAGACGCTCTTTCGATTAAGCGCCCAAAATTAATGTCCTGGAAATCTTATACGCTGGCTTTAGTGGACTCTTCAGCATGTTCGTTGTCAAGGGCGCTTATTCTAAATGGCCATTCGGTTGATACAAATAACGACAGAAAATCGATAGACGTTACATCAATCCGTCTGGAGCGAGAGGAAAAAATTCTCAACACCTTCAGATCAGGAGGTCAACAACTCGGCCAAGGTTCCCGGCGAATAGATTGCCGGGTGTCAACCTCTGGTCATCAAAGAAATAAAAAATAAATCTTCTTTATCGTGCATACTAAAGTTTGTTATAAGGGAGTTCCTAAATTATTAATAGCTTATGCTTCATATTTTTTTTAGGTGCAGCCCGTCCTTCTGTGACTCGATGATCAAAAAAAGATGCGAAAAGATATTTAAGAGAGCAATGGAATATTTTGGAACAAAATTCATCTTTTTTCAACATTATTAAAATGCAGGGTGTCCATAATTAAAGTTACTGTTTAAAAAACCTCTATAAGAGTCAATATTGATGAGAATGCCCTGAAAATTTGTATGGCTCCTATTTAGACTACGCAATTTTTTGTGGTGAAAGAAAAACATTAATTTTCATTCACGCCAGTAGGTGGCATAATGCCGCTTATTACGTTCAAAAATGATACAAGGATTATGCACAGATATACAAAAATTTTTATATAAATAATTTGTATTTCGATTCTAATACGTAAAAACAAACGTGTTTGGAATTTTTTTTATTAGAAATCCAATGAAATTATTCGCCTGTAGGAAAGGAATATCCCAAAAGCAACCATGATATTCATTTCCGTACAGCCAAACCAAGTAGAAGCATAACTATTGAAAAGGCGCTCTTCTCTATCTCGTTGACTGAAGCTGGTGCAAGGGTAAATAGTCGTTTTGCAATCTCTTAAGAAAAATTCTGCCATGGCATTCTACAGAATAGAAAAAACTGGGGGGAGGGGCATTTTATGACTTTTGTGGTAGTCTATCAGAAAAATGCATGTCTAGAGGTAACTTTTTCTGTACAATAACTTTAATTCATATTTGGACTAAATTGGAATACCCTACTCATTGAAATTGTAAACAAGCTATTCCAAATTATCTCATTCTGTGAGAGTTTATGGTATCCAGTAGAAATCAATATACGACATTAATCTCTTCCAAATATGTCAAATTATTTGATTATCTCCCGGTTTTGCACAGGTTGTGTCCAATCACATTATTATGACCGTTTCCCCAAAGCAGACAAGCAACACTAAGCTTGTATAAGGATACCAGACTGAAACGATATTAGGGTTGATGTTTGGCATCCGAGAGCACAGTGACAATGACTGTCTTGGATAAGGCATGAGACTTGACGGATTTGGAAAAAGGGTAGCAGGGATGGCAGCATTTTGGAAACAGTTTGTGAAATTTTCTTGCGCTAAAGTAGTGAAAGTATATCAAGATTGGCAAATGGAACAGATCTGACGTATCAATTGCGGACCGCAAGTCCCATTGTTCCAAAAGTTAATGTCGGCTGAAAAGTTAGTCAGAACCAATAGACGAGCTAGTGATGAAAAATTGAGCGTCAAAATGAACCTTGGGGTCAACAGTAAGATCATCTTTTGCGCAGTGGATTCCGAAGCAGATGCTTGGTGCCAGCATTCATGTTGGCGAACGTTCACCGGAAAAGCGCTTTGGCTGGAGCGTGTGACAACAGATAAGCTTCTCCGATAAATCACCGTATACGAGACGAAGCGGAAATGTTTGAAAATGTTCCACAATCAATGCCCAGTTTTTTCAACCAAAATTGGCTGAGAAAAAAAATGTGTTGCATTACTTATTGAACTCCCCTCGTACGTGTTATGCACACCAAGTTTCCCGCGATGTTTTAGGGATAATGAGTAGCGAAGGATACGTTATGCCACTCCAGTTTTTTCCACAGGGGCTTCGAGTGAATGCTGCTGGATACATTGTGAAGCTCTGGATAGACAGCGCTCGCAATAGCAGACTGTATGTCTCTAAACAGGACTCTGTACCGGCACATAAAGCTGTGACAACACAAGAATGGATGGCAACCCATCTGCATGATCATATAACACTAAATTTATGGCCACCTAACTAGCCAGATCTCAATCCCCTGGACTATTACATGTGGAGCATTGTTGTACGGTAAGCTAATCGACATTCCCATTGCGGCTAACGGCGATTACATTGAATAAACCTGTTCCCCAACCCTTCCTACATCTGTGTACCTAATTTTGTATCAATAAAATGCGTTGTTCGGCATATATGTTTTGTTTTACTATCTGCATCGTATCCTCAAATACCTTACGCACCCTGTAGAAAATCTATACGATCACCCATACTAATGGTTCCTCGTCAAGAAACCTAAATCAGCTTCGGAATGTACTACTCCGTCCTTTTTCGCAGATGCCTGTATAAACTTTTCAGAATCTTAGTGTGCCCCTCTCACTGCGGTATTTGCTATCAAAGGAACATATTCTAGCTACGAGGTTGTGATCATAATAATGTGACATTGAATATTATACATACTCTCATTTGCAGGCATTGCCGAAGATTACAGATAAGAGTATGGTGAAGTATTTTTTTTATTTTACTAAGGGGTCAATAATACCGTAGTTACTATGGACATTTTCCTTTTCGCCAAATCCCATTTTAACACGAGAATATTTTTTGCATCTAGCCAAATGGATAATTTAAATGAATGCCAGGCAAGCAGAAGTAAAAATAGACTTTAAAATTTGCAATCAATTTTTCAAACTAAATTCTTGGAACTCAATTTGGCTTTATTAAAAAATAACCGAACCATTTGGAAGATGTAATCCAGTACGATTAATTTATTTACCAGTAATTGAAATATTATTCACTTGGCCGGCTAATTCTGAGCATTTCGAAGAGCATCGTCGATTTCAAGCCATCGTTCCCTTTAATAGCTCGAATTCCTCCTTTTCACTACTTCAGTAGTCAAATTCAATATTATTATTATAATCACATTACCTCTGTGCGTAACTAGCACAATAATCGAATGGATCATTAAACTTAGCAGAGAAGCAATCGTTCAAAATAAATGAATGGAACGAATAAAATGTTACATTCATATTTCATTGCAAGCCGTGGTGTGTTTATTGCTCTGCAAATAATTATACTGAACAGTTGGCTCGAAAGTGGATATTAGTTATCAAATTAATCAAATTTGCATTTCAGTGAAATTTAATATGAATTCCATCTGGCAAATTATTCAAAGAAATTTAATTTCAATCTCTGAAAGAGAACATGTTTTCGCGCAAAAGCGCTCGTTGACCCCGACAAAAGGAGAAACGATTAGAGCCTGGCAATTCAAAGCTCCTTTCGAATGACGTTGGGTCTAGAGAATGAGTAGCCCCATGTTGCAAAGAAAGCCAAAGAATTTCTGTTCCGAGTGTTTTCTATACAAACAGGAGTGAATAGAAGAGGGCAACATCGACGAAATAGGAATTTTAATATCATCTGCTTCTCATTCATATCGCCTTTTTCCTCTTTTAAACTAAGGGAGAAACTATTGGTGTTCGATTAGAGACGTTTCCTCCCAATAACTGTCGTAAACTGGCGCCGCTGCTCGGCTCTTTCTCCTGGAAAATGCAACCGCCACCCCACTCCTCGACATCAAAAGCATTCCTCCTCTTCCTCCACCATCACCAGCAGCAGCTAAGTCACACAACCGAGAAATTATTCGTAAGAAAAGGAAAAATGAAATCATCTTAAAGAAAAGAAAAAAAAACCGAAATGAATAAAACGGTGTCAATTCTGACGGTAAAGTTTCAAGAAATGGTCTGGAATACCCTCTCAATAACATCAAAGAAAGATTAAATTATTCCACTCAAATGAATTTTGAATAACTTATTTGTTTTAATAAATATAAAACCCTATAATATAAAATGCCAAGAAATCTGAATTAAAATGGACTGCTTATTAAGTACTACTGTACGTCCAAATATTTACTTAACAAACTTATTTTTAATTTTTCATACTAATTATCATTTTTTGTGAAATTAGTTGCATATTCTTTAAGATAAAGTATATATAATTAAATTAATAATTTGCTGTCATTATTTAAATATACAGGCTATCTCGCCTAAAGTGAACCAATAGCCAACTTCTAAAATACAAATCTGACAGAGTATTTTCAACGGAAGAATAATTGTACTTTATGTGAGGGGTTTTTTATATGTATTCCATTTCCAAGAAAAAATAAGATGCCATTTTAGAATATGGAAGTGAACTTTGAAATATGCAATGAAAACCCCGATTTTAATGGTATTTTCAGAAAAAATGTTTTATTCTTGGTGTTTTTTCAATTGATCCAACCGTTTAGGAGATAGCGACACTCAAAGTGTGGTGTGTTTGGATTTAAAGAAAAGCTTGAATTTCTTTGTTTCCGTTTAAACTGATGGACAATTTCTGTTTTTTGCCTTTTCTTAGATCCAAAAACACTCAGTGCCTCTATCTCCTAAACGGGTGGATCAATTGTAAAAACACCAAGAATAAAACATTTCTCAAATATTGTGTACAATCTGAAAATACCATTAAAATAGGGATTTTCATTGCACATTTCAAAGTTCACTTCCATATTCGAAAATGGCGTCGGTTTTTTGGAAATGGAATGCACCTAAAAAAACCCTCACATAAAAATACAATGATTCTTTCATTGAAAGTTCACTGTCAGATTTGTATTTTAGAAGTTGGCTATTGGTTCACTTTATGTGAGACGTTCTGTATAAAATATTGTGGTATATTGTCATCCCTACAATCCTGCAATGCAGGAAGGACTCTAACTATTGTAAAAGAAAATCTTTAAAGTAAGACAGACAATAATAATTGTGGATACTTACATAGCAATAATAAGTGAAAACAACGCAAAACAAATCTACTTTTCCAAAATTTCTAAAATTACTATTTATTGTCTATGTAGGGGAGCTCGGGGTAAGTTGATACGGCGACGCATACTCGTGGTTTACTTAATACTGTAATGCGCTTGCATAAATTTTTTAAAACCATTCTTCAATGAAACGTTTCTTCTTTGCGTGTGTGCTCGTTTTTTAATTATATCACGACAGAGGGAAGAGCTTGTTATTGTGTTTAACCAGTGTGAAGTAAATTTCCACGTGGCTGTTCCAGTCTCCATACGCCTTGTAAGTAAACGTAGAAAATTTCTTCAGAGTGATAACCTGACAGAGGGTGAAAATATGAGTATATTTAGCTAGTTTCTTTTTTCGTACTGGCCGTGTGTTTTTATACAAAAGAAGAAAACCGTAATGGCATCAAGTTGAGATATTTCTCTTGGTAGAAGTGAAAGCGATTTAGAGGAAAGATACTTTCACACCATTCTTTTCAATTCAATTTAACAATAGAAATACCTTTAATTTCAGGTTGTTCAAGTGATGCCTTATGGAGTTCAAGTTTCAATATCTTTAACTTCAAAATGTCATTTTTTTCCACTCCTGATATTTGTACGTACGAGGGTTATTCGTAAAGTAAGACCGTATTACAATAAAAACAAAACTACTATATACAGGGTGTTTCTAAATTATCTTCCAGATTATCCTATACAGGGTGTCCGGAAATAAATGGTAAATATTCATACACGTGAGAGAACATGTATAAAGAAGCATTTTTATTCCTATGAACATGGTGTTGCAAGCCAACCCCTACAGAGATACAGGGGGATTAAAGTATGTTGCGCTGCCTGATTGTTGGCGTCCCGCGAGCGACTAAGAAATGTGGTGCAGCCCACATCTGTTCAAGAGATGTCAATGTATGCTCGAATGGCTGCCCCTGTCAGGTCACTCCACAAACCTTTAATACCTTAAATGTCACTGGAGGTCGTGGCTCACGTATTGATTTGCATACATTTACACAATCAGGACCATTTTACAAATAAGCTTACTGCCTGAACCCTCACAAATGGGATCCTTGATGCAGTTATTAAGAGCCCGTGAGTACTGAGATCTGTAGGCTCCAATGTGGGCTGCACCACATTGCCTAGTCGCTCGCGGGAAGCCAACAATCAGGCAGCGCAACATACTTTAATCTCCCTGTATCTCTGTGGGGGTTGGCTTGCGACACCATGTTCATAGGAATAAAAATGCTTCTTTATACATGTTCTCTCACGTGTATGAATATTTACCATTTATTTCCGGACACCCTGTATATTAAAACGCAAAGCATTTCTGTAAGAGCAAAATTGGCACTTCTGCGCATGCGCATCTGAAGCCAACAAAGAAAGTTACGACAATCTGTCCGAGGCCCAGGATTGTTGGGATAAGACAATATTCAGTCATTGTTGTGAATTAAATAAACTGAAGATTTGCAGAAAGAAATTAACACAAAGCACTTTTCAAGAGTAAACTCGGCACTTCTGCGCATGCGCATTGATCACTGTTATCGTCGTTAATTGTTGTATGTAATTGTTGTTAATTTGATCATCAATGCTAACAAAGTTCTTCATTGTGACATCTTTGTGGAGAGGATAGTTTATGATTGTTTATGAAACCACACCATTGTTTGCCGTCAAATTTTGGCGGGTTCCTTCTATAGTACATGATTATTACTCAAAAATTATTACAGATTTTAACGTGATTAAAAACAGATTTTAACGTGATTTTTTTTATTCACAAAGAAGAACTCAAAAAGTTTCTTGGCATGCCTTAATAAATTTCAATGTGCCCCCCCATTTATGGCGTGAAGGACGTCAAAGCGAAACTCGACTTCCTCCCGTGTTCGGGCTAGCATTTCGGGGGTGATTTCAGCGATTGTTTCAATTATTCTGTTCTTGAGAGTTTCAATGTCATCAACGTTGGTCTTGTACACTCTGTCTTTCACATATGGTTCAAAATCAGAGAGGTGAAGATTTCACGTCGGAAAAAGATTTTTATATTAAAATTACATGTTAATATTACAACTTGGGGTTTAAAACATAGGAATCATCTGTAATTGTCTGGACTCTGTGAATTCAATGATAATATTTTCAAATTTCCTATTTTTTTTATTTAAAATATACTCCAAAACTCATTTCGGGAACGCGTTCATAAATAGCTTCTTGTAATTCAAACGAAATAAAAAATGACATTAAACTAAACATAGAAAATTATGCATTGGTATATAGCTTTATATATCATTTATTTAAACAAATAATGGGAAACTGTATTTTTATTACTTAAGATTTTCATTTATTGGCTTTTCAAAAGTTGTCCGACAGTTAGCACGTCATTTCGTGAACGCAATAAGGGGTTGGGCAAAATGCTTCGAAATAACCGCGATAGATGGTGCTGGTGAGGATGCACGTGAAGCTTTTTCGTTAAGGGAGACAGTATTTGTGTATTTTGTGCAATCTATAATTCATTTTGCTGGTTAAGCACCTTTCAGTTTAAAATTTGTGTAGTGTACATTAATTCCTTATCATTTCGGGAACGCCATTATATATTTCGTTTGCGGGAAAAGTATATACCTTTAGCGTAATTATGCTAAATAACACGATTTACTAGCTAATAACCCTGAAATCCAGCTTCTAGGGTGGGGTCGATGCCGTATAAATAAAATCAAATGTCAAATAATCATTTCTGGAACGTTCTCGGACTGTGACATGCGTTACCGAAATGATGCTTGCATTCTCTACACAGATAAAGGTGAGAGATTTAGCTATTTTAAGCTAATTTTTGTTTTTTTCTTTTAGGGCATTAATATACATTACCTTGCTAAAAGTCATGGGACACACCAATTTAATGGAAACACTTTGAAAAATACTTGTATTAGTATCTAGTGGCTCCACCTTTTGCTGATATCACATCCTCTATTTTGTCGGGCATACTGTCCAGAAGTCTTTGATGTTTCCGCAGGAATTTTTCGCCATTCTGCCAAACTTGCCTTTAAGAGTTCAGTCAGATCTCGGGCACTCCGCTCCTGCGCGCTATCGACGCTCCAACACATCTCAAAATCTTCAATGAGGTTGAAGTCGGGGCTGTGTACAGGCCAGTCAAATTCTTACACCCCCATTTCATCAAACCATCTGCCTACAACCCTTGCTTTGCGCTGTGTTGGCAGGTGCTGATGATGTTGGGTGTATGGGCCGCAGCTCTGCCATGAAAACCCAGCGAATGCAGATCCTTGCGAAGCTAATAGAGTCAGTAAAGGATCTTGTCAGTCCATCAACCGATGTTTTACGGTTTGCAGTGACCACCCTGCGAAGTGCCCTTATCTTTCCACTTGTTCAGACTCTTATCTTTCCAAGTCCGGCGTTTAGAACGGATGATTTGGAGATGTTTAGCAGAGCTGAGGTTTCTCTAACACTTTTGCCTGCAAGGTGTCACCCAACAATTGTATTCCTAAGAAATTATAAATGAAAACTGCAGATGATACTCCAATCTAAAGAAAATGATATTATCAGAAAAAATGGAAGGAAAAAGATTACCAGGTAGTCAAGATTCGTGGTTCCTGGTGAATATCAAAATCTTATGATTTGAGTATCCCCAATTTCATCTCCAGTTTCCATTTATAATTTCTTATATGTGCTCATCAAATGTTTTGATTGGTTGGAAAGGAGAAATTACCGATCTGCAAGCTGGGTGCCCGTCTTATCAGTGGCCTGCACCTTGACTATCTGGTAGTCTTTAAGAACACCGGGAGACAGCCTTGCTGTACCTTCTTCACGACTGGTAGAGGCAACGAGTGTGATACTCATGGTTCCTGATTCGAATCCAGGTCGTGGAATCTTTTCTTCCATTTTTTCTGATAATATCAATTGTATTCATCTCGAAGTCCGAAAGCTGCTTTCTTTGAGCCATTCCTAAAAGCATGCAAGCGATCTCTATTGTGTAGTGTTGAGATGAACGATAACATTTAAATTGCATGGGAATGCCTCATTTTTATGTAAAATTGGTGTGTCCCATGACTTTTGAGAAAAGTCCTGCAAAGTAATGTACACTTTCCTATCAATGAATTATAACCAGCAGCCCTTCAAAGCACACGCATTGTTCGCCCCAATAACGATTACACATTGCAAAATTTGCATAACAGGCTGAGAAAGCTTTAAAGCTGGTGGCAGGTGCACGAGCCTCAAGATGGGTAAACGTCCGGATTTAACGGACATCCAAAAAGGGATGATAATAGGCTATCGCAGCAAGGGTGGCACCATCTCCGATACTGCGCGATTTGTGAACTGTTCACGGTCCGCTGTAGTGAAGGTGTACAAAGAGTGAACAGCACGGACAGAAATCGCGTCCCAACGCCATCACTGTAAAGGGTCACGAGCCATCGACCAACGGGGTGAGCGTCGCCTACGACGACTCGTAAAAAGGTGACAGGAGAGCCACAGTCCATGAACTGACCACCAGATTCAACAGTGGTGCCGACAGACGTGTATCCGACATTACCGTTGAACGCACCCTGCTGCGCCCATGTTGACCAGAGGTCATCGTCAACGACGCCTAGACTTTGCACGTGAGCACCGCCATTGGACCACAGACGAGTGGGCTAAGGTCGCCTTCTCCGACGAGTCAAGGTTTTTGCTCCATAAGATTGACGGGCGATGGCGAGTGCGTCGTGAACGCCATGAAAAGAGACTGCAGGAGGCTATTGTGGGCCGGAAACAGGCTGGTTGGGATACTGTGCATGTGTGGGGGATCTTCTGTTGGGAGCAGTTAGGTCCACTGATTAGACTAGAGGGCAATTTGAATGTCTGTATTATCTGTCAATCGTAGCGGACCAGGTGCACCCGTACATTCTCACGATGTTCCCCCAATGTGATGGTGTGTTCCAGCAGGACAATGCACCCTGGCACAAGGCACGTCTCCTTCTGGATTGGTTCGAGGAACACTCTACTGACTTTCGAGTGCTCCCCTGGCCCGTTAATTCGCCGGACATCAATCCAATCAAACATCTGTGGGAGCACTTTGATCGGCATGTACGGCATCTGGACCGTCCACCGATGACTCTCGAAGCTCTGTGGACAGCGCTTCAAGCGGAATGGACTGCTATACCATCGGATACATACCGCGCACTTCTTGCGTCCATGCCACGACGCCTAGCAGCAGTTATAGCGGCGAAGGGTGGCTGCTTCCATTACTAAGCGGATGGTCATAATTCAGTGATATGATAGTGTATTTGAGAAGTAAAGAAAGATTGTGATTCTTTATTTTTGATTTCCTTGTAAGACTCAATTGGTATATTATTATATAAAATATTGTGTAATTGACCAAAAAGTCATAATTCCTAAAGTTTAATAAAGATTTAATACTGCTGAAAAAGTTTTCTTTGTGTCAAGTGTAAAGAATGATCGTAATCGTCATTCAGGGAACGCGACCGTCATTTCCGGGAACGTCGGAAAAAGGGAAAATAAATCAACATTACTTTATTTATCTTACATTGTTTGTACATAAATAAATAGATACATTATCGCCCCTTTGCATCATAATCTGAATTGAACATACAGGCTCATAATACAAAAAATAAATTAAAGTTTCGTTTGTGAATTCACACCTAACACGATATTACGATAAAAATCCATATTTCAAAGTTTAAATATTTTGATCAAAAATATTATCTAATTGAGAACTGCGTTTTGCTTTACTTTTTTAAAAGAAATAATAAATTAAATTAATTACATCATATTTTATACAATTTCAAAAAACGTTCCCGAAATGATAATATTTACTTCCATTTCTGTTATTTTATGCCATAACTGAAAAATAAACAGGTTTTTTGCGTGCCCCTTTTCAGATCCATTAGAAAACACAAGGCACTATCTATGTAAATTATAAACTAATTTTCTAATGCAAGTTTATTTTTTCGAAAACTGAAAACTGAAAATGCTCACCTCTTTGATTTTGAGCCATATCCTCAGAAGTAAAAATCCAGAGGGTTCGCATCGGGTGAGCGAGGGGGCCAAGGGATTAGCCCATCCCTTCCAATCCATCGTCCTGGAAAGTTCGTATCAAGGCACTGCCTAACTTGCAGGCCCCAATTAGGAGGTGCTCCATCTTGTTGGTAGACTATGTTGGGCTGCAGTTTTTCCACCTGTGGAATCAGGTAGTTCTCCAGCATATCTTGGTAGGTTGCAGCGGTAATTGTGTCTTCAGCGAAAAAGAAAGATCCGATTACTCGATCATGCATTAAACCGCACCAAAGATTAACCTTAAGGCTGCCGCGTATATGCTCCCTTAGAACGTGGGGGTTTTGTGAGCCCCAAATGCGGCAGTTGTGTCGGTTTACTGCTCCGGAAATATGGAATGTTGCCTCATCAGAAAACAAAATGTCTTCAAGGAAGGTGGGATCATTCTGCATTGGAGCATATCCTCAGCAAACTTCTTGCGCTTTGGTTGGTCATCTGGCTTCAGTTCATGCATCATCTGGATTTTGTAGGGTGTAAGACGAAGGCGGTGCTTCACTATTTTATGTACGGATATCATTGGCAATCCAACTGACGATCCGCTTGGCGAAGTGATTTACGGGGACTACGAACGAACGCCTCCCTGATCTTTTGTACTCTCTGTGGTGTCGCTGAAGGTCTACCAGCACCCTTTTTGTGTAACGGGCTGCCTGTGTTTAAAAATTTTTCATGCCATAACTTAATTGACTTATGATTTGGAGGATCCCTTTTAAACTTTGTTTTGAACATTCTCTGAACTGTAATTATTGTCTTAAATTCCGCAAGCCATAACACGCATTGAGCTTTTTTTTGAACACTCGCCATTGTTTACTGCGTCTCGTGGAAAGTGGAACAACGCACCAACAATGGTACCACGCGCCAACCGCGAGTTTCATTATCAACTCATGCTAAGCTAAGAAACTTTTTTAGTTTTTCTTTGTGAATAAAGAAAATCACGTTAAAATCTGTAATAGTTTTTGAGTAATAAAGATTTATTATTTAATGTATAATACGGGAGATAATTTAGAAACACCCTGTATATTTTCAAAATTTTATCTTTGCCAGATTAGATGTACTTTAAACTACTTTTCCACATAGTTTCCAAGTTTATTTAAGCACTTGTCATAGCGCTCAATGTACTTTCGCATGATC
>JAHWFO010052524.1:1796400-1807751 GCA_023313115.1 Rhysida immarginata | reverse complement strand
AAGTGAGTAAGAGAAGATATCAAACTTCTGTTAAGTGAGGGGGGGGGGTCTAGAAATTAAGGCGTCGACTACTAAGGTCATTTTGCGCCTTTTACACAAGTTATATCTGTACGCAGCCCGGGACAAACACAAACATCCATGCCCACGGCGGGATTCGAACCCACAGCCAGGCGGACTCGAGAACTAGAAAGCCTACGCCCTAGCCCCTCTCGGCCACCTGGCCGGCTTACGGGGATGGGAGTTAAAGGGAATATCTGGTCTAGTTGACATATGAATATGTAAATGAATGAAATTCGGTATGCAAATTCCTCTAGGCAAGTTCTACCTTAGAAAGAATTTTGAGCCAAATTGCCCCAGTAGGGTCAGAGTTGTGTGTATTGGGCGGGAGGTAGCAGTGACGCAGTAGGTAACCCCAGAGTTTAACTTCTACTTATTAATGTTTTCTAATGGTAACATATGGCATGTGATATGTCATTCGATCGGATATGGTGAGAAATGAAAGAAGGTTACTTTTCAATTTTCTAAAAATTACGTTAAGAAAATCGATTTTTAATTTTAAAAAATGGGGTAAAATGCGGATAAAACGGTAAAAAGTGGATGATCTCACAAGGAGACTCCACGTACTCTGACTCACCGAATTTGATTAAAAAAATTCTACGAGTAGCTTTCAACCAATTGACTATCCATGCAAAGCCCTTCAATGCACTTCTCAAAAATTTTCGAGGAAAGAATTCATAAACTTTATCACCAATGTACGTGGAGTCTCCTTGTCAGAGCTTCTGCTACTTTCCTATATCCTCCTCAGGATTAATTTCTTGTTTATTATTAAACACTGTTCTTTATGTTGGAATTATCATTTCCATTTTGAATTTTGTTTAGATATATGAAGTGCATTTTGAACCTGCAATACCAGTTCTTAATTTAGAGGAGTTGCTTTAGAGCAGGGGTGTCCAACCCGCGGCTTGCGTGCCGAATGTAGCCCAGGAGAGCAATGAATGCGGCCCAATATTAAATCATAAACTCACTTCATAACTAAAACTTTTTTTTCAAAAAAATCCATTGTGTATTCAATGCATATTAAATGTGAATTTTTTAACAATTTGAAGAATTTATTAGGATTAAAATAGGATTAAAAATGTTTGTTTGTGGTTACGACAGGCTATATTATTATTATTATTATTATTATTATTATTATTATTGGAAAAACACAAAATGTAAGCTCAAAATTGGATAAAAGAAGTTTTACGAAAAACGTTTTCCGTTATATATTAAATGGAATAATATATATTTGTTTAAAAATTGTATATACTTATGTAGACCCGTTTTTATATCCATACAAGCCCAGAAAGGGCTTCGGATTTTGGGTTTCGAAATTGGCCTCTAAAATATTATAGGAAAGAATTGATTATCTTATCGGTGTAAAAAATCGTTGTAAAAAATAAATTTAAATTTTGTAAACGATTCTTGTAAAGTTTGTAAAATTATCTTTATTCGAATTGAATAAAAAATTGAAATTGAAAAAATAATAATAATTAAAATAATAATAATAAATAAAAATAATAATAATAAATAATTAAAATTATTAAGTATAAAATATCAGAATACCAAAAAGAAGCATAAAAGGCTGAAGCCATACAGAGAAAATTTCAAAAACGGTTAAATTTTACACTATTCTAATAATGAATAAAAATGATGACAATAATGAATATAACCCAGGAAACATACAGGGGAGGCCGTGGCCTGGTGGGCTTTCACTGAACACTAACTCCAGGGAAGTTAAACAACATCAGGCACGGCTAGTCACTGGATGGCGGCCATCAGTGAGATGCGATCTTTACCCCTCCCGGCTGCAAATATTGAGCATGTGGGTGCAAATAAGATAATTTTTTAATCTGTGAATACAAGTATGATTAGAGCAAGAAAACTATTTGTTTCTAACCTGCGTTGGTAAATTATTTCATGTGGATAAAATATTAAAAGGAAAACAGCTATTTAAAAAAGGGGGTACTACAAAGGGTGGATGAATTTGATTACGAACTGTCAGCCAGTACTGGGTTGGACATCGAAGAGGCGTAGCTAACTCTTTTAGTTTCCTCAATTCCAGATAATGAGGAAAGATCCAGCTTAACGGAGCCTCTATTGAACAATATGCTAAAAGGCTTATAAAAAGCGTTAACGAATTTCTTATAAAAAAAACTACTCATATTTCCCCAAACAATTGCTCCATATTGAATAGTAACTATGAGAACTGAGTAGCAATTTTTTTCTTTTGTTCTATGGATAAAATATTGTGGTCGTTAATAAATGCAAGTCTATATGAGGCCATTGACAAATATTTTGTTGCGCAGTGCAGCCCTTGACAAATTTTTTGTTGGGTGATCTGGCCCAGAAGATAGAAAAGATTGGACACCCATTATTTAAAGCATCCGTGTGCGCGATTTATGACTCTTTTAATTTGGACTAAAAAGTATTACTTATGTCGATGGTTTAAACTAATTAAACGATTCTCTATAACTTGGCAATAGAAAATCATTCTTTATCTTCTACGAGGAAAAAAAAGTTAAGGATGGAATGATATTGTATCAATGGGATGGGGATAATAATAAACCGTGTATTTTAACGCATCCATAATAAAGACTTAATTATTAAAAGTCTGAAAAACCTAACCATGTTACACTTTGAATAAAGTGAATGGATTTCCTGGACATCCTTCTACAGAAATCTAGAAATGAAAAATCTATTACCGATTTAGGCACAAAATGAAAGAAATTTAATTATCCACGAGAAATGAATAAAAAAATATAATGCCTCGAGCATTTTTAGATATGTATTAATATGTTTCATTAATTATTTATTAAGGCATTTTGGCAATTATTTGAAAACGTAATTAAAAATAGTGAACAAGGGCAAATGGAAAAAAATTGATATAATTATGATTTCAAAAAATTATTTCTTTGATATTGCTTGAGTGTTTTTTTTTGTTCCCCCTTGAGGACTTCCGTTTCCCCACATCTCTTCTTTCATTATGGAATAGAAGGCGAACGGCGTTTTTCATTTTCGTTTCAAAGATTTAAATGGAAAAAACAAAAAAAAATTAAAATTTAAAAATTCAGGATCTCAATCTTTGGTTTTTCAAATGAGAAGAAAAGACAAGTGAGTAAAGGGTGGGGGGGGGGGGGGAGTAGCATAGAGGCGAAGTAGGGTGAAGGAGTTTCGAGAACGGGAAAAGGAAAAAAAAAGGTAAAAGGAAAATGATTTTTGCTTCGAGATGACGCGGCACAATTTTTGAGTGAAAATTAAACATTTTCTGCGTCTTGCGTGCATTTCTCTCTTTCTTTTCATTTTTCTATTTTCCCCCTTATTTCTCCGTACTTCAACTAGAAAGCCATTTTGGAGAGTAATTAAACGAATAAGCAGAAATCATTAAAGGGAAAACGCAAAGAAAGAAAGTCGAAGCAAATTAATTTGAGTCGGAGGAGTCGTTAATAAGCAGGAGTGGATGACTTAATTGGCTTTCTTAAGAAAGGCTGTTCATTTTTCACCGAAAACTTGTAAACAACGTATCTATTGTGCAAGAAGATGGGCGGCCGGCTTCGGCCTGTTGTATACGTGGAGAACGATGATGAATGGCCGGGAGCAGGAGACCTTATGGACCGCTACATCCATTGGAAGGCAATAGATTATCGGTGAAAAATGTCTGGTGGGACTCGGAAGATAGTGAAAAGATAGCGAGGAAAATTGATGCGAAGAAACAGAGCTGCCTCGGCCCTTATGGAGATCACTCGGTTTGCGCCCAGAATAATTGCCTGTCCTTTCCACTACACGGAGAACACCAACCACCCAACCACCCACCAACCAACCACCTTACTTACTTACTTCCTTGCTTACAACCTCCTCCTCTTTTGAAATGATGCTCCCTCCTCTCTTTCTTTCCTATTCTTAACCATCCCTCTAAAGTAAAAATAAAAAAAAAACAACCTCCTCCATTTCAAACTCTTCTTATTTATTTCTCTTGTTTACTATCATAGATTCCATTTCACCTCTATTCCGTCTATCTTAAAACAAATGGTGCAGCAACAAAGTTATTTTATCCTCCCATTCACTATTGATGGGAATGCATTTTTTCTTCAAAAAAAAAAAACCTTCAAAAAAAAAAACTACAACTACCTTCCGGAATTTCTTTTTCTTCTGGTTTAAATTTTGTTTTATTTACTAACTTTATTTTTTATTGTTGCTGCTGCTGTAGCAGTAATAAATTTCACGTTTTTCGCATCCCTTGTCGTTTTTGCTGCGCTCGAGAAATATAAGAGCAACGTCAAGGATTCTCTTACAAGAGAGATTAAACCACAATAACCTCTCCTAAAATTATACAAAATTATATAAATAAGCCTTTATATAATGTCGACTTTATTAAATTTCTCTAAGAATAATATACAAGATGGCAATGTTTCTATTTAAGTCACATAGAGTGTTGGCTAAATGTATAAAATACAACTCTGAAACCCAATTATGTTATTTTCTTGGCAACAAAAAACCATTAGTTTTAAATAGAAATACAAACACACCTGGTTTGCATAAATAAAATATTTGTAGTAGGTTTTTTTTTAAAAAAGTCTCAGTCTCCTATCACCATTCGTACTGCAAGTAAGAATGGAGCAAGATTTCTAATGACGAGTGTCGGAAGCTAGTAACTAGTATGCCTCAGAGGATAGTTGTCATAGTGAAATCGAAGAGTGGGCCTATAAAAGTTCACAAATAATTAAAAATGAATAATTTAAATATACCCTATTAGCAAATTTACTTTTATTCAGACAAATGAAATATCAAAGTGGATTTTTAGCCAAGACAGTACGAGGTCTTTTTAAAAAGTAATGAGACTGTTCCAGTAAAACTCTTTATTTAATTTTTATTTACAAATCAACCTTATCATCTTCAAAATAGTTCCCTTGAGAGGCCATACAATGACGGAGACGTTGCTCCCACTCCTCATAGCAGCGATAGAAGTCGTCAGATGTTGATTCGCCATGGCTTTCTGAATCACTTCCACAGAGGCAAAAGGTCGTCTTTGAGGTAATTTTTCAATTTAGGAAAGAGGAAAAAGTCACATGGCGCAAGATTAGGATGCTAGGAAGGATAAGGTACCACTGAAACGCCTTTTTGGGCCAAAAATTGCATGACAGAATGCTGTGTGACAAGGTGCATCGTTGTGATGTGGCATCAAAATCTAAGGAATGCTTGGTCTCACTCGAAGAACTCTTTTCCTCAGTCTCTCGAGAACTTCGTGATAAACGAGGCATCCATTTCCGTGACAGTAGTGAAGTTGAAAATTACACTGAAGATCAAGCAGATGTTTGTGTAACTATTGCTAGAGAGAAATGCCTCCCGAGTTGCCAGATAGCAGACTATGCATGCATTCTCGTTACTTTTTAAACAGACCTCGTGTACGTATACAGGGTGGGCCATAAGTCCCTTACCACCCCTTGTACAATTCGTGTTTGTGGAAATTGACGGACAACCACCATGTGGAGAAATACAGTATTAAGCCTAGGATGAAATCATATGGTACAGGCGACCGAGACGGCGGCTATCTTGAAAACCGCCATCTTGGATGCACCGTAGGTTTTAAATAGGAAGGGGGCTCATGGGGCACATGATTTCGGGCTAGAATTTCCCAAGGAAAACATGGTGCAGTCCGTTTGTTCATATTCGTTCAACAGTTACAGGTATTCCAAATGGCGATTCTCACTATTACATATGGTGTTCCACGCGCTCAACGTGAGCCCCGTCCTGTGCTACGGTTGTGTTTTCAGTCGTGGGTCCTCCACAGCTGGGTTTGTAAGCTACGTACCCAATATCCCTAAACTTTTTGAAGAGACGGGCAACACTAACAAGAGATACAGGTTGTCGATCAGGATGCCGTTCATTGAATTCCGCTGGTACAGCCCTTGCACTCCTCCCTCCATATACCCTTATCAACTCTGTCCTCTCCTCTGTGTTTAGTAGCATGCTTTAGCATCTGTAACAAATGGTAAATAACAGTGAGAGTCGCCATTTGGAATGCCTGTAACTGTTGAACGAATTAAAATCCTACGGTGCGTTCAAGAAGGCGGCTTTCAAGATGGCCGCCGTCCCTGTCACCTGCACCATATGACTTCCCCTCAGGCTTAATATATCCCCACTTGGTGGTTGTCCGTCAATTTCCACAAACACGAATTGTACAACGGGTGGTAAGGGACTTATGGCCTACCCTGTAGTCTGCCATTTAATTATAGACTTTAATCGTGATGGTTGATGAGTTATTCCACTACAAAGACACAAAGGTTGACTACACAAATAGGTAGTATCATCTCTACGTTTGTACTGGTCGTTGCATACACGAAGGCTTTAATGTGTCATCCCAGTCCAAAGATCGGGCGATCGTGCAGGCCATGGAATTGATCCACTCCTACCTATCCAGCAATCGTGTAAGATATTAGTCAGCGTCTCCTCCTGAACTCTGTGGCTGAAATGTGTGGGAGCACCACCATGCATAAACCACGTTCTTTCTTTAACGTCCAGGGGCACATTCTCGAGAAGATTTAAAAGTTAATAACTATGAACGCTCTGCACACACGTCCTGAATAAGTTGTACTGGTAGAACGTTTGATCCGATCAGGCGGTCACCTAAACACAGCGGACACATTGATTTTGAACTGCTGCTGATGTGGAGGGATCAATGTAGCGTAGATTTTTCACGGTCCCATGGTTGATTGGAAATTAGTGACACATTACAATCTGGCTTTGTGTCTTTGCAGTGGAATATCTCATCAACCAAGCACTTTTGGTCATATATCTATAGGACCTTCTTCTCACTTGTCTTAATATGGGAAACCAGCCTCCCCAGTTTGTCCTTCTTTAAATTCACGTTGCATATGAAATTTACTAAAGTATTCTGATAAATTCAGACCACACAACTTCTGTGAAGTTAAGCAACATCAGGCACGGCTAGTCACTGGATGGACGACCATCAGCGACACAAGAGGGGGGCGCCCCCCCGCGACTGCTGCGACCAATATACAGCAGTCGTTAATCCAGGTTCTTCAGGAACCCAACTCGTCGGCCTCTGGCCCTACAGGCCCTGGTTGGACGTATTGGATCACATTAAATAAATAAACAAACAAAATAAATAAAAATAAATCAGAATTCCAATAAAAATTTTAAAAAATGGATTTCTCCCTCCATTTTAGATCATTCACTTTGTAATTAAAATTGATTTTTCCATTTTCTAACCAAAAAACTTCATCTCAGCTAACTGATAGTTTTCGAGTACCATAATATCATTTCACTTTTAAGTCAATTGGTGGTGTCTTTTCTTTGATTACGATTAATAAATCATCCTAGGTTTCTATTTTAAGAGGGAAAACCGGTTGAATAAATTAGTAAAAACAATTTATACGATAATTTTTAAATAATAATAATAACATGCAAATTAAGAACAAAAATTGAAAAAAAAATTACTAAATTAATTTAAGATGCTTTATATTCATAGCACTTAATCCTAAACGGTTTATATTGCGGTAATTTGGAACAGATTAATGACTTTCTAATTGCCATCGCATTCGTTGTCGACTTCATAACCCTGGAAGCATTTATCATAATTTATGGCTCATCATTTGTAATTATTTATAGCTCATGATTATTCACTAAACGTAGAAGATTGCTAAACCTCTATGATATACTTTGTCAATTTCGGTGTTTCATAGTCTCGTTTAAGGAAAGACTAATTCCTCTCCACTCTTGATCGAAACCGTAACTTCAGATTAGGGAGGTCCCCAATGCTTTTTACTGGAGCAGAGATAGCCAAGTTTATAAGGCTTTCTGTTACCCGTGCACTATCTGTTCCCCAGGGCCCTTCCTTATGAGGCACGGGTCCCCTGGTCATCCATCAACCGTTGTCAGCGGAGTTATGGCCCTAAATCTTCATCAAGTGAATACCACTTCTTGAAAATTTCGACGAAAATTCCGAATTTTTTTTTCCTAATACGACGGGAAATAGATCAAAACACGAAATAACGGATTTTAAGAGAATTTAATTAATCGAGCAAAGCTTTAACCGTGAAAATTATTTGCACAAAAGATTCAATATTCATAAATAACGGACAGAGAAATAGGACAATTCCCGGTTCTGATGAAATAAAACAGTAAAACAGAAAATATTTCTCAGAAAAGCAGTGTTAAAAACTCTGTTAAAAGGCCAATAGAATGCTGTCAGCTCTCTTCGGTGAATTTTCTCTTTAAGCCTATTGCACTTTACTGATTTAAGATTAAGCTTATATGTAACGTATTTCAAATAATAAAAAAAATACAAAAAACTTATACTTTCTTATGTTCATAAATTGCATTTGTGAAAATATCAAAATCATATAATAGGCATGCCGCATTAGCTTATAAGGTGATCAGTGGTTACTATCACATTTGTAAGGTATACAATGTCTTGCCAAAAATATCCGGATGTATCATATATGAAAATGATGTAGTCGGTAATATGTTGTCCCATTCTTTGCTGAAATAACCGCTGCAGCACGACGACGAAGGCTGTCTACAAGTTTTTACACTCCTCTGGCGGGACGTATTGCCATTCGGCCTTTAAACTGTAAAACTTAAGACTAAAATAAGACTCTTTAACCACAACAAAGTAAAAAGTTGAAAAATACAACCTGATATTACTGGAAGCGCTTTTCGAATGCTTTGCATTCATCATTCAGCAGACTAAATGAGAACAAGTTTTACATAGTTACTATCCACATAATTTTTAACAATATTTTGGCCTTTAAACTATTCAGTAACTATTGACGATTAGTGGTTGGTAGCTTTTGCATCCGTATGCAGCCTCGAGCCTCCAGAGTTCTTAACTGTGGGCACGAGGCACTCTGATGGTGTTTCCCATTATGTCGCCTCCAAACATACACATGGCAGATTTCTATAGAGTGAAGAGACTTTTCATGACAATTCACATAATCTTTGCTCAATTATCACTAGTCCAATGGCGACGTTCCTTCACAGACTACAGAGAGCATTCACTTCTGAGACAAAAGACATTCACTTCTGAGACAAAAGACATTCTCTTCCCAGACCTTCCGAAGAATCTCATCTGGGCGAACTGATGGGCCATAAGCTATGGTCGATGAGCAGACGTCTGGGTCTACTGAATAAGCTGCAGTTGTGTCTTGAAGTGTGGCTTTGCGATTCTTCTACCGCGAAAGAGCACGTTCGTCTCTCTTTGACATGATTCAAGGTCGCTTGGAACGTTTTCCTGTCGTTATTGTACCTTTTTGCACATCATGCACAGTAAATCGAGCATTCCCGTTGAAAAGACTGATTTCGCGAATTGCTTTTTCAATAATGCTGTACCCTAAGAGAAGTCTGACAGTCGGATAACTCAGGGCTTTTTGGTATGCTGGCTGACGGATTCAATGCCGTATTAGCTGCTGTTACATTTCTTTTACATTAAAAATGAAGGAGTGCAACATGGAAATTGAAACCGCAATAAAATGGGGGTATCCTGAAACTTTTGACAGATCGATTTAGATTACAAGTGACTGTAGTTTTAAGATCGATTGCGCTCTGACGATTCTGCCACAGCCATCAGCTGAGATATGCTAAGCTTATGGGCACTGCTGTGCAAAATTCACCTCATGTTGATTGATCAGTAATAACCAAACTTACTAAATCAGTAACTTTCCTTGATGCAATTTACTGGACTGGGTGCCGCAGTGAACGAGGTAAAGAAATCCACAGTGCAGACACGTTTTGCATTCTGTGGAGTCGAGCCAAGTGATGAACACAATTGATGACGACGATAGTGAGGATGATCTCTAAATTCACGTGATATAAAACGAAAGGGCTACTTGGGGTGGCTGTTATCCTTCAGGAATGCCGACGCCGATTGTCCTGCTACGGAATCACTGGAACAGGGACGTGAATAATCCCATAAGCCAGCAAACAGTGGACAATTGCGAAATATCGGTGCCTAACCTGCCATCTCTTCTTATTTGGAAGCACTGAAGTGGGCATTCGCCTTAAATCATTTGTTTTGGACCGGGGAGATAAAGGTCCCTACTTACAAATTAATCAATCCAAATTTAAAGACTTCTTAAATAAATAAATGAAAAAAATAATTGTCTTATTGTTGATATATATATATACGAGGTGCATTCACAAAGTTTCAAGGCTGGTCTCAGAAGAAAAAAAAATTATTTGAAAGTAAGTAAAGAAAGATCTAAAGAGGATTTTTTCACGCCAAACCTCAGATGTTTAAATAATTGATGAAAATAGGAAAGAAAAATCCACAGCCTAGAGGTTCGAACCAGGAACCTTCTGCTCACCGTGCAGACGCGCCAACTAATTGCCATCTTTAGATCATTCTTTATTTAGTTTCAGACTAATATTATGCTAGTAGGAAAGATAGTCCCAGTCTGCGAACTGAGTACTGCTCCAACCAGCCCTAAGAACATATAGACAGCGTTAATGCTTCCATGTCCACAGTGGCGCAATTGGTTGGCGCGTCTGCACGGTGAGCAGAAAGTTCCTGCTTCGAACCGAGGCTGTGGATTTTTCTTTCCTATTTTCATCAATTAGAAAGAAATGTATTAAAAATTTTTGTACAGCGAACTAAAAGTCTTCGAAATATGACCCTTGGGCATCAACACAATGCTGCCAGCGTTTTTTCCATTGTTCATAGGATCCCTGGAACTCTTCGCACGGAAGGCTGTCAAGGGACCTCGCGAAGCTGCCTGGACCGCTGGATTCCCTTCGAATCGCTTCCCTTAATTCGGGGGAACAAAAAGAAGTCGCTGGGAGCTAGGTCGGGGCTGTAGGGTGGCTGGGGCAGTGTTGCCACGTTGAACTTGGCCAAAACTTCGCCGGCGGCGAGCGACGTGTGAGAGGGCGTATTGTCGTGGTGAAGAATCCAATTGTCCTTGATCTCCTGGCGGACGCGGCGGACTCGATCCTTCAAACACCGGAGCATTTTGGACTCTAATTTTTCGACGGGGTTCACTGACACGCACTCACGCCACTAGCGATCTGCTAACTCCAACGTCTCGGAAGTAACTGCCGCTGGTGCTGTCGGTTAGCTGACAACCCCCCACTACTTCACCCTGTCGGTGTAACCGGTCTGCGCGTCCTCCTCTACTCAGGAAAAAATCAGTCTTGAAACTTTGTGAACGCACTCTGAGTGTACAGTAAATAATAAGAATAATATCAGTAGCCTAAATCAATAAATTTTTGTTTGTTACAATTGTCTTGCGATAAACATTTACATCACAAACGCCAATTTCATTTAACAGGACATCTCGTTTAACAAGAAGTTA